>CAODLS013460560.1:0-16245 GCA_948243855.1 Flueggea neowawraea | reverse complement strand
AAACCAACAAAGCTGGAACAAACAATACACAAACAACTTAGACATGGTACTGTGGTTGTACCGAAATGTGCGCAAATGCATATGCAAACTCAAACACTTCAACAAATCCCGAAAATTCATTTCGGCCCAAAGTCTAACATGATAATTTAATTATTACACCTCAGCGTAAAATTACAGTTCAGTCCCCAACCTTTGAAAAATTACAATTTAGTCCCCGAGACCTCTAAAAATTATGACTTAGTTCCCAAACTTTTTAGAATTTTTAAATTTGTCTCTAAGTAATTTAAAATTATAATTTAATCTCCTAATTTTTAGAAATTACAAATCTTCCGTTTTTATTTGTCCGAAACAGTGCCGTTTCGTTTCTTAAAATTCGGCTCCGACAGACGCAAACGATAGGGCGTCTAATGGCTCGAAAAAACGACATGTCGTTTCCATTACTAACCCAGCACACGCACACACACGAACGACCAACCTCGCGCACAAACGACAGCAAGCTCAAATGACACATAATTTTGTTCAAATGTGCAGACGACTTGTAGTTCATTTCTCTATTTATTTTCTTCTAATTTTCTTTCTTTTTCCAATTCCAACCAAATTTCACTCAATTTAACTGCTCAATACACTTCAAAAATTTTATCAACATAAACAAAAGTTTAACACTCCAAAATATCATTAATTTATTTAATAATATTTTAAATAAAAAAATAATCCGTCAAAAATAATTAATTCGAAAAAAAATTCAACGGAAAATTACCGGAATAATGGTCAGAAAAATCAAGTTATTACACTACTAGTGAAATAATTATTTAATTAGTATTCATATAGTTTTTGATTGGTATTTAAAAGTTTCAAAAACAAAGTATTCGTCAATATTAAAACAACTATCAAATATTATCCTTTTGCTTTTCTGAAAAAAAAAATCAAAAAAAAGTATGCAAACGTTATTCAAACCGTTTTCAAATAGTATTCCATTGGTATTTTAAAAATTTTTAAAATTAGTATTTAATTGGTATTCAGATAGTCTTTAAATAGTATATGGTATAAGTATTCAAATAGTAATCAACAATTATTTAATAAATATTTAAAATGCATTCAATTGGTATTTATTTAGTTTTCAATAGTATTTAATAGTAATTCAATAGGTAATCAAAAACATATTTATTTAAAAAAAATTAACAAATTTTCACAATGTATTCAATTAGCATTTAGTTTATTTTCAAATATTTGACTGATATTTTATTAGGCCACTTATAACGCGGCTAGGATCTCGTATTGGGATCCTAGCCGCCTACATGGGGACGCGTTATTGTGTCCTCATGTCGTAGCCCGTCCTCCTAGTGCATGTCAGACCTGACATTTCTTATTTTTTAAAAAAATTTGAAATCTGATCGTTAGATCTGATTGATCCAACAGTCAGATCTATTCCAAAATTAAATTGTGTTTATTAGAAAGCTGAGTAGGCATCCTGCGAGACTCTTACTGAGACTCCGAGTTACTGATGAAAAAACTGAGGGGTTAGGAACCTGAGACTTTAATATAATAATAATAAAACGTTGAGCAGACGTCTCGCGGGACGACTTCAGGGACCTTGGGTTGCAAGCAGTCTTAGTTTCCGATTAGTATTCAAGAATATTTCAAAAAGAATATTTGTGTTTTTTTTTGTTAGAAAACACGAAAATCCGATTAAGGTATCCAAAGTGAATGACTACAAATGCAATTTTATAAATAGAACATGTTGCAACTGTCAGCTAAGGTTACGACCAAGAAGAGACGAATCGATCTCTGATGGAGGTGCGATCTCTGGCGATCACAAGGAACGGCGACGCTAACATGAGGCGAAGAACAATGATAGTGACAACAGTGCATTACCTGCTCCGGCGAAATTCATGGCGGCGATGCCACAGCAACAAGATTTTACGATTGTTTAATGTTTGAGATAGTCTCAATGCCATTTTTATTATTTTTTTAATATTTAAAATGCATCATCATTGTGATGCCAAGATTGTTAAAAAAATAACTTTATTTTTTGTCAAAATTTATACTATCTTATTGATACTCCTAAGGAATCCAGATTACATTACAAAGAATAATAAGGCTAGGTGGGGAGGGGTTTAACACCATTCCACCGTGCCCATCACATTAATTGAGCCGACAGAGATTGGGATGCATCGGCAATAACTGCATCAGCTTGGCACAAATCCTTAGACTGCCTCAGGCAGGTAATTAAATCTTCTGTCTTAGCAATGGCGTGACCTTGTTAACACCCAAATAGCTCAATATAAAGGGTGGATACTAACAACTAAAATTGATCCAAAATATATTTTAACACCTAAAATAGCACAATAACTAAAAAAACTGTGGACTTAAACAAAAGAAAGTGGAATTTGACGTTTAGGGCGCATTTGGTTTTTAAAGAAAAGGTTATCTATTCCAATGTTTAGTCGGTAGAATTATATCTTATTCCTATATTTTAAAAAACTCTATGGGTGATGTATAAAAATGAGCAACAAAACAAAAAACAATTTTTATAATATAATACTAATTGAAAAATTTATCAAAAATAGAAACACATAATAAAATATTAAAAAATACAACAGTTTGACCGCGTGTTGACCACCGAAGTACAACTCGAGTATAGAGTACAACTGGAGTACATGTGGAGTACAACCAGAGTACAGAGTAGTGTTATGAAAAGTTTGTAGACATCAAAGACTAAGTACATATGGAGTACAACTCGAGTACAGATAATGTTATGAAGACTATGTCGACTAGTAAAGAACGAGTACATGTGGAGTACAACCCGAGTACAAACTAGTATTAATGAATGCTCTTTTAACTAGTATAATCAAGTACATGTAGAGAATAACACGAGTACAACTAGAGTAACAACAAAAATGAAACTCTTTTGACTAATATGACCTAGTACATGTAGAGTACAACACAAGTACAAACACAATGAGAACAAACTGAAAAATTAATGTTTCCTTTATTATTCGAGTACATCAAAGTTTAAAGTTTTATTTATTATTCAAACACAAACGAGGCCAAATCGAGTACAAAACGAGGCCAAATCGAGTACAAAATAACTTATATTTTTTTATTGTTATTCAAGTACAAAAAAGAGTTTTTTTTTGTATTCTCTAATTGCAATTTCCATAACTGAAATCCTCATTCTCTTCCTTCCTTTCAAAGGATACTAATTTAGTGAATTTTGGTCGTTTTTATTGTGTAATTTCATTGCATTAAACTTTCAATTTCTTAATTTTTTTTCAAATACTAGTCCTTTTTATTGGAGGTGCAACTATGATCCTGAAAAACAAATTTTTATATGAGTACAAGAAGAGTACAGAATGAGTACAAAATCAAAATTTTAAAACTCAGTGAACATTGGTCCTTTTTGTTGGAGTGCAGCTAGGGTTTTGAAACCCTAGTCATCGCTGCCCCTCTCCATCCGCCGCTCTCTCCACCTTGACCATGCCTCTCTATCCTGCTCTCACTCTCATTGCTCCTCTCTACCTAGATCTCTCACTCTCTATCGATTGTCCTCACGTTGTCGTCTCTCTCCAGATCTGGTAGAATCACATCACATTTGTTCGAGTTCGTCGATGAAGAAGAGAACAGAGGAGGGGGAGGACCAATGAAGAGGCTGGGAGTAGATATGTCACGACCCGAGTCAGGCCGATGATTGGCATACAATGTGAACTGTCTATAAAAGCCGAGCTAATCTCGCACAAGCATCAGAGATACACATATTCTACACAGACAATCATTTATCAAAACATTTATTCAATATAATACGATATATAAGACAAAGTAATAATATAATACTATCAAATAAATATGAAATCGTCATCGAAAAATCAATATCCAAAATACAAATGTGTAGCTCAGTATCCCCACAGAAGTCCGGCATAGAACTCTAACAACAAAATACAAAAGTAAAGCCCGAACGAGAGCACTCACTGAATAGCAAAGAATGCCTCACTTGTGACGGGATGCCGAACAAATGTTGAGCGTCAAAATATATCTGTAGGACATGCGAAGAAGATAGCCACAAATAAAATAGGGGTCAGGGCCTAGCGAGGAAATAGCACTCAAGATTGCCTAATACTTACCTCACAAAGACTGTTTTGAAAATCGTTCAAAAGATATCGCACACGTATATATCGATATAATATTTATACACACTACGTATGTAATAGCTTTCAAAAAACGTTTTCCAAAAATTTTGCATACAGAGCAGACAACATGCATTCAAACAGTATTAGAGTATATATATATATATATATATATATATATATATATATAACAGATTCATAATATGGGACTAGAACAGAATGTACAAAATAGTATTGTAGATTCCGCCACTAGACAGAACAGATCATGTATCTGACCGGATACACGGCTACCCCTTTACCCCGACAATTAGGGTCTTCACAGAGCATTGATATATCAAAGGTTATGTACCCCGTAACTAGGCAGCCCATATCAGAATATATTATATACCATAATATAATAGACATTCATACAGAACATATTTCCATCTTTCAAAAAGCATATATATATACCAATATATATTAAACAAGTAAAACATTGGCTATTACAAACCACATAAGTCCAATTAATAATCAGCCAATAATTATTAGTCAGATTTCATGTCATATCCCGACAAAACAAAACCTATATAAGTAGGAAGACACAGTCTATGTTTCTAAAACTGTCATTTCACTCACATGGTGTCTAAAGCTGACAATCCAGTCAAGCCCCACTCAGTGGTTGATCGTGCTGGCAGAAACAGGAAGCTGGAACAGATACATCCATAACAGATATCAAAAAAAGATGTTGGTACTGTGGCGGTATGAAATGTATGATATGCATATGCAGATGCTGGCCCTCGGGGTCACAAAAAACCTAGCTCGAAAAAGAATCTATCACTCTTGCCCTAAAATCCGAAATCTACGCAAAATTACAGGTAGGTCATCGACCCATGTAAAATTACGTTCTAGTCCTCAAACTTTCCAAAATTTCTAACTTAGTCCTCAAAGAGTTCAACAAGTCCTCCAAGTAGTCAAAATCATCAAATAAGATCCCTAACTCTCACAAATCGCCAAATATGAAAAGGTACAATTTTGGCCCCTAAAACCACTGCTTACTCGAGTAAAAAGGAAGCTCTCTCTAGTAACTCCCCTTGAATTACTCAAGTAGGAAAAGTCTTACTCGAGTAATTCCACCCTGGGTTCACTCGAGTAAGTTCATGTCTTACTCGAGTGATTCCCTGCCCAGAAACTCCAAAAATCTCCAAACACAATTCAACCGATTAAAAACGCTACCAATCCCCCACATTGCTCCTAAACAACCTCCAGAACATTATTCTATACACCAATACAACAATGCAACTAGAATCCCTCCAAAATCACTCAAACCCAAATTGGTTCATACCTATTTATGAGCACCTTCGATTCTCATGATTTCTGACTTAATCTAGGTGTTTCTAGACTCCCATAGCCCTGATTTCATCAACCCTAACACTCATTCTCATCAGAAACACCAAGAACACATCTCAAACCCTAACCCTAGCTTCACTCCCCCAAAATGCCCAACAAAATGATGCATTTAAAGAGAAAAAGAGAGCAACAATAATGGAATAGAATAGATCTTATCTCAAGGAATCAATGGTAGGCAATGGAGGAGGAAGATGAAGGATTTGGGAGTAAATGATGAAGCAAGGTCAGGTGAGGGTATTAAATAGACCAAGAAGGAAAAACGCAGCATTTTGATAAATGCTTGTGTTAATTTAGGACTTAATCTAGTAACTCATAATGTTACTCAAGTAATTCTTGTCCCAAAGGAACATCCAGGCCCCACTCACTTGAGTAAATCCAAAGCTTACTTGAGTAAGTCTAGCTTTAGAAGGGAATTTTGACCATGCTCACTCAAGTAAGTCCAAGGCTTACTCCAGTAACTCTCAATCCCAGAAGACACGAAGCACAAACCCAACCCCCGTCCACTCGAGTAACACCAAAACCTACTCGAGTAACTCTAAACTCTTTCACACAAGAAGGATTCTCCAACACCCAGAAAACATCTCTGAATCCCAAGAATTGGATCGGGGATGAACAGAACTACAGAGACCTATGTCGAAATCCAACGGGATATTACATACTCCCCCCTCAAAACAAATTTTTCCTCGAATTTCCAAACAAGCCAAATCAATACTAATATCGAACCTAGATCTCCAAATCAACTGATAGATCATTGCACACCAATCTACGAATCTAAGACAATTCTAACTCAATCGAGCTTCAGATGCAAAAATGATGCAGAGTATGCAGAGACAAAAATGCTACATATGCATTAATAGAGACAGAACAGAATGCACAGACAGAGACTAAGGATACTAACCTAAGGGTCTGCAGAATCAAACCGAATGCACTGCATCTCGTCCTCGCCTTCCCAAGTGGCCTCCGCAATTGAATGGTGCCTCCAAATCACCTTTACCAAAGCTATCTCCTAATTCCGGAGTTTCTTGACCTGATGGTCAACTGTCCTCAATAGAACATCGTCATATAATAGATCGAGCCTAACCTCAACTAACTGCGGTACCAAAACATGTGACAGATCTAAAATATACTTCCTCAGAAGTGAGTTATGGAACACTGGGTGAACATATGCGAACTAAGGCAGTAGTGCCAACTCATACACCACAGCCCCAACACGACCGATGATCTCAAAAGGACCAATGTACCTCAGGCTCAACTTGCCCTTCTTCCCAAATCTCATCACACCCTTCATCGCCAATACTTTGAGAAATACATGGTCTCTAACTGCAAACTCTAGATGTTTACGCTTCGGATCAGCGTAACTCTTCTGACGACTATGACCAGTCTGGATCATCTGCTGGATCAGTCTGACTTTCTCAGTAGTTCCAAAATAAGATCTGGCCCTAATGACTCTCTCTCTGGCCTCGTCCCATTAGAGATCTACACTTCCTACCATCCAACGGCTCGTATGGTGTCATCCCAATACTCGAAGATGGCACGAGTTGTTGTACGTAAACTCTACAATAGGCAAATGGGAATCCCAACTCCTAGCAAATTCTACTACACGCACTCTCAACATATCCTCAAAGGTCTGAATTGTGCGCTCGAACTAACCATAAGTCTGCGAATGGAAATCTGTACTGAAATCCAATCGAGTACCCAACTCTTCCTGCAGTTTATGCCAAAATTGCGATGTGAACTGAGGTCCTCTGTCCAACACTACAGAGACTGACACACCATGCAGACATATGATCCTGTCAATATATAACTTTGCTAAGCTTGTTGCTCCATATGTCATCTTGACATGGAGAAAATGTGCTAACTTTATCAAACGGTCAACAATCACCCAAATGGAGTCATACCCAGCAAACAACCTTGGTAGTCCCACATCGTGATGGGATCCCATTTCCACTCTGAAAGTGGCGTTTGCTGCAGCAATCCAGAAGGTCGCTGGTGCTCAAACTTAACCTGTTGATAGGTCAAACACAAGCTGACAAACTCACTAATGTCATTCTTCATCCCTATCCACTAATAGGATTCTCGAAGGTCCCGATACATATTAATGTATCTCGGGTGTAGAATAGGTGAAATTATGACCCTTCGTCATAATCTCCTCACGTAGCCCACCCGAAGATGGTACGCATAATCTCAGTCCAAACCAAATGACTCCAGATTTATCAATGCTAAATCCCGGCACCTCGGAGGATTTAACCTTCTCCATCAAACTCAAAATCTCAGGATCCTCCTTTTGAGCCTCTCTAATACGGTCCAACAGAATAGGCCTGGCCTCGATGTGACCCAACAACGCTCTTGAGTCATCAAATTGTAACTCAACTCTGGATTCCATCGGACACTGCCACTCAGACACTATAGTTCATCTCTTAAAGGAGATATGAGCTAAGATACCCATGGACTTCCTACTTAGGCCATCAGCAACAACATTAGTCTTGCCAACAAGATATGATATGGTGTAATCATAATCCTTCAGCAACTCTAGCCAACGTCTCTGACTCAGATTTAGGTCTCGTTGCCCAAAAATGTTCTTCAAACTCTTATGATCTATAAAGATTTCAAAAGTTTCTCCTTACAGATAATGCCTCCATATCTTGAGTGTGAACACCACTGCTACTAACTCCAGATCATGCATCAGATAGTTCTGTTCGCGCCTCTTAAGTTGTCTCGATGCATAGGCGATCATTTTGCCATGTTGCATCAACACACAACCTAGGCTAACTCTAGATGCATCGCAATACACCGCAAAACCTCTAGAACTCGATGGTAACACCAACACTGGCGCACTGGTCAAACACTTCTTCAGTTTCTTGAAACTATCTTCACATCTATAAGACCAGACAAATTTGACTCCCTTTAGCGTCAAACGAGTCATAGGAGCTGCAATCCTCGAGAAATCTTGGATAAACCTCCTATAGTACCCGGCCAAGCCAAGGAAAGTCTTAATCTCCGTAGCGGTCTTAGGCCTCTCCCAATGGAGTACAACCTCCACTTTATTGGGATCTACCAAAATACCCTCTCTCGACACCACGTGTCCGAGAAACGCTACTTGCTCGAGCCAAAACTCGCACTTCGAGAACTTAGCATAGAGCTGATGTTCTCGCAAAGTCTGCAACACTAACATTAGATGGTCCTCGTGAGCCTCCCTACTCCTCGAGTAGATCAATATGACAACGATGAAGATAATGACGAAACGATCTAGGTACGGTCTGAACATCCTGTTCACCAAATCTATAAATGTTGTAGGAGCATTCGTCAGAACGAATGACATCACTAAAAACTCATAGTGGCCATATCTAGTTCGAAACGTTGTCGTAGGAATGTTCTCACCTCGAATCCTCAACTGGTGATATCCCGACCTCAAGTCGATCTTAGAGAACCACTGTGCACCCTGCAACTAGTCAAACAGATCATCTATCCTCGGAAGTGGATAACGATTCTTCAATGTTACCTTGTTCAACTGATAGTAGTCGATGCACATGCGAAAACTCTCATCCTTCTACTTTACAAACAAGACCGGCTCACTCCAAGGTGAAATGCTCGGTCGAACAAACCCCTTGTTCTTTACAATAGAACATATCATGTATCTGGCCGGATACACGACTACCCCTTTACCCCGACAACTAGGGTCTTCACAGAGCATTGATATATCAAAGGTTACGTACCCCATAACTAGGTGTCTCATATCAAAATATATTATATACCATAATATAACAGACATTCATGCATAACGGATTTCCATCTTTCAGAAAGCACACACACACACACACACACACACATATATATATATATTAACAGCGTAAAATGTTGGTTATTACAAACCACATAAGTCTGATTAATAATCAGCCAATAATTATTAGTCAGATTTCATGTCATATCTCGACACAGTAAAAACTATATAAGTAGGAAGACACAGCCTATGCGTCTGAAGCTGTCATTTCACTCACATGGTGTCCAAAGCTGACAATCCAGTCAAGCCCAACTCGATGGCTCATCGTGCTGGCAAGAACAGGACGCTGGAACAGATACATCCATAACAGATATCAAAAAATGATGTTGGCAATGTGGTGGTACCAAATGCATGATATGCATATGCAGATGATGACCCTCGGGGTCACAGAAAACCTAGCTCGAAAGAGAATCTATCACTCTTGCCCTAAAATCCGAAATCTAAGAAAAATTATAGGTAGATCCTTGACCCACATAAAATTATTTTATAGTCCTCAAACTTTCCAAAATTTCCAACTTAGTCCTTAAAAAGTTCTTCAAGTCCTCTAAGTAGTCAAAATCATCAAATAAGATCCCTAACAATCAGAAATTGCCAAATTCGAAAAAGGTACAATCATGGCCCCTAAAACCACGACTTACTCGAGTAAAAAGGAAGCTTACTCGTGTAAATCCCCCTTGAATTACTTGAGTAGGAAAAGTCTTACTCGAGTAATTCCACCCTAGGTTCACTCGAGTAAGTTCATGTCTTACTCGAGTGATTTCCTGCCAAGAAAAGTCTAGAAATCTCCAAACACGATTCAACAGATTAAAAAAGCTACCAATCACCCACATTGCTCCTAAACAACCTCCAGGATATATTTTCTATACACCAATACAACAATGCAACTCGAATAACTCCAAAATCACTCAAACTTGAATTGGTTCATACCCATTTATGAGCACCTTCGACTCTCATGATTTCAGACTTAATCTAGGTGTTTCTAGACTCCTATAGCCCCGATTTCATCAACCCTAACACTCATTCTCATCAGAAACACCAAGAACAAATCTCAAATTTGAACCCTATCTTCAGCCGTCACTCCCCCAAAATGCCCAACAAAAGGATGCATTCAAAGAGAAAAATAGAGCAACAAAAATGGAAAAGAATAGATCTTACCTCAAGGAATCAATGGTAGGCAATGGAGGAGGAAGATGGACGGATTTGGGAGTAAATGTGGCTGTTGGAAGGAGTAAATGACAAAGCAAGGTTGGGTGAGGGTATTAAATAGACCAAGGAGGCAAAATGCAGTGTTTTGCTAAATGCCTGTGTTAATTCAGGACTTACTAGAGTAACTCCGAATGTTACTCGAGTAATTCTTGTTCCAAAGGAACATCCAGGCCCCGTTCATTCGAGTAAATCCAAAGCTCAATCGAGTAAGTCCAAGGCTTACTCGAGTAACTCTTGATCCCAGAACACACGAAGCTCGAATCCAACCTCATCCACTCGAGTAACACCAAAACGTACTCGAGTAACTCTCCTCTCTTACTCGAGTAACTCCAAACTCATTCACACAAGAAGGATTCTCCAACACAACCAACACCTAGACAACATCTCTAAATCCCAAGTGGATCGGGGTTGAACAGAAGTACAGAGACCTATGTCGAAATTTGATGGGATATTACAAGATAGGGGAGAAAAGAGAGAGAAAGGAAAGTCAGATATGCGAAAGGAAAAAAGAAGGGAGGAGAGAGAAGGAAGAGAGGGAGGCAAATGAGTAGAGAAAGGAGTATGAGGAGAGGAAGGAGGAGGATGAGGAGGAGAAGAAGAAGATGGTGGAGGAGACGATCTAGCATATTCAGAGAGGAGAGGGAGAGTGAGCGTAGAAGAAACGAGAAGAGAAGAGAGAGGGAGGAAGAAATAGAAAGTCTAAAAAAAGAATATGAATAGTGTGTATTAGGGAAATAAAAAATAGTATTGTTGTATATTAGAAAACATAATTACTTAGGTTGTATTTGTGAAATCATAATAAGAAAAAGAGCATGGAGTGTAAATATTATCCTTAATTTTCACTAAAATTAAAAAGACTTTAAGCAATAAAAAATTTATTATTGTCTTTTTATCATTTTATTGTTTTTACATTTGATCTAGTACTCTAAAAAATTCAAAATTAAAGTTGAAACACTATCATGATATTTTACATTTGATTTAGTACTCTCAAAAATTCAAAATTAACTAAAATCTCATAATTTGTTTTATTAAAGTCGGTACTCTTTTAGCTTTTCACTTCGAACATTTAGTATTTTTTAACTTTGAACATTTAGTACTATTAAAAAAAGTTGTCTGCTCATGAAGATTAATTTGGTTTTAAGTTGGTTTAGTCAGGGCTTGAGTGTTTTGCTCATAAGCCCAATTCAATTAGATAGGCCCTAGTTGAGCAGTGAGAAAAAAAGGACTCTAGATATGTTGTTAGAGGATTCACCTAACACTTCTTCAAATGAGTGCATTTAAATATTAATTAGGGTTAACCACTATATTACTCACACCACACATAACATCTACCTCTCTACATGTTAACCTCCACAATGGATAGCGAGGAATTGATCTTCCTTAGGAGAAAGAAGTCGAGATCGTTGTCCTTCGTCACTCATGATTTCTACATTCGTGTAAATCTTCGTGCAAATTTAGATGACGATTATTTGTGCATTCTCGCCTCTCATAATGGTTGTGGTTTGCATACAAAATTGACAAACAACTCGATCCTACTTCCGCTCTTATTTTCCACTGCGCTTATTGAAGTTAGTAATTTGAACCATTATATTTATTTCAATTTGTTCGGTTAGTTATTTGTTGCATGTATAAATTCATTCAAGATACTAAATTATTTTTTACTCTCAACAAATATATAGTATTAAAATCTCATAATTTTGTATAATAAAAAATTTCTACTATATTTTATTTTAATGTAGACATTTGGCACTATAAATTCATTCATGATACCAAGACATTTAGTATTGCCAATGAATTTTATAGTACTAAAATGTTATAATTTTGTATCATAGAGAAATTAGTATTATTTTGTTTTGTAACTCAAATCAGTAAAATGTATTGAAATACAAAAGGCAACCTAGTAACTCAACAGCATCCCGATCTGGAACTCTATACAAAAACAATAGAGCCCGAACAAAAGGGCGACACTAACCAAAAGATGCCTCACGGGTGTCCAAGATGCGGTGTAGTTGCCGTGGCAAAAAAACTGTCTACTTGAAAGATAGGAATAAACATAGACAGAGAACAAACAGGGGTCAAACCCAGTGAGGAAAAACACTCAAGAACGCCTCATACGTGCCTCACAAAGACTGTTTTGAAAACAATTAGAAAACATCACATGCAGGCATATATATAAATATAATTATATAAATAATTATATACACGCTATATAAGTAATAGCTTCGAAAACCATTTTACAAACGTTCGAAATCAAAACAAACATCATGCACAAAAACATTTGCAATACTATCGGTAACAATAACATAATACTGATGATAGGGAACTATATCAATAATAATAACAGTAATAGTGATGATTGTGGACTCTGCCACTAATCGATAAGTACGTGTATCTGGCCGGATACACGGTTACCACCAACCCTGGTAACTGGGCTATAAATGCGCATTGGTATACCAAAGGCTGCTTTTATCTCACATAGCACAGGTGTCTCGTATCAAGTATATATATAACTTTAAATCCAAAAACAGTAATCATGCAATAAAAGCATATCGAAAACAGTAAGGGATATATAATAAGTATATATCAATTCAAAAACGGTACGCTGATTAATAAACATATAATCAGGTTATTAAATTAATCAATCCTTAGATTAATCCAATTTCAAAAATATAATCTGAACACATCAAAAACAGTATATAGCTGGAAGACTCAGCCTCTGTGTCTGAAGCTGTCATCCATTCACCTAGATGTCCAAGCAACCGGTCAGGCACCATTAGCTGGTGGCTGATCACGCTGACAAGAACAAGAAGCTTTAACAATAACCATGAACAATTCATGTATCAGAAACAATCAATGGAATGCTGGTACGGTACTGTAATTGTATCAAAATGCGTGCAAATACATATGCAACTAAATGCTCAAACGACACCCAAAACTTATCCAAAATCAATAGTCAACCCCCCGAATCTCAAAAACATATAATTTAGGTCTCCAAATAAACCAAATAGCATTTTAGTCCTAAAATGTTGAATATCACTTTTGGTCCTCAAATGGCAAATTACCAATTTAGTCCAACTTTCGATTCAACTGATGAAAATCGAACCCAAACACCTACAATGACTATAATCGACCTCCTGAACATGAATCCAACATCCATTTCAACAAAAAAACTCATAATCTCCAAGAATTTAAAATCACAAATTCGGATTCCTATGAACCCTAGAGCAAACTACATCCAATCGTTAAGATCCACAAAGATTCATGTTAATTTAGGTTCCTCCCACCTAGATACATAAAAAAAAAAAAAGTTAAATCCACCAAGAAATCTTCCCAAAACCAAAACCCTAACTCCATACAAACACATTTCGTCCAAACATAGAAACCTTCAAAACCGAAACCAAAATCTCATGTTTCCAACCTCCAACAACCATAATATAACCATAAACAACTTCCATTTCAACAGAAAGAAGAGATCCAAGCTCAACCTTACAATTCGTTCAAAACCCTAGATGAACAAATATGAAGCAAGAATGAGTAAAAGAAGTGATTAATGGACGATTCTTACCTCAAGAGTTGCAGTGGAAGCAATAAGAACAAATGGAGATGACGAGAAGTAAATTTGGGAGTAATTTCAGTGGTTGAGAGGAGTTATGGCTGAGGAGAAGTTGGGTGAGGGGCTATTTATAAACCCAAAAGACAACACATGCGTTTCTGTCAAAATGAGTAGCAGAAAGTGGGTATTACGCACGTAGTAGGCTTACTACGCGTGTAACACTATTATTAAGTGTGTAGAAGACCTTGTTACGCGCATAATAGCTTCTAGATCACACTTCGACCCCCAGACGACGATCAATGCGCATAGAACTTGATCCTATGGGCGTAGTAGACCTCCAGTTCACTCAACGCATACAAATCCCTCTCTTTAAGGCATTTCCAACTTGGATTCATAATTCCCATCATTCCCGGGACCAATTAAACACCCAACCATGGTAGAATGATGAACGAAACCTCTCTGAACATCTTACAATGCTATGAAAGCAACGGAGTGCTACACAAATCCAATTGAAACAGGCGAGATATTACATTAATAACATCATTAATGTTATTTTGGTAATTTCTAATAGGAAGGGAATTAGGTTTTAGAGAAGCCACCTATAAATACTCTTTTAATTTTGGTGGCTGTATTATTCTTCCTCTGGTGAACAGTGACGATTTTAGAGAGCCATTGGTCTTTGTGGTTTTCTTCCATTGTCATGAGTAACTAAATCTATCTCTAGTTAAGGTACTTTGATGTTTAATCAAAACAAATTTTGAGACTCTTGTTCTTAATTTATCATTGCTGTTTTGAATATCTATTTTATTCATGTGCTTGCTAGTTATATTATTGTTGTGTTAATTATCTCAATATTGTGTAGTTGAATGATTGACATAATAATAAATTGCTAGTTAGGAACACGAGGTCTGGTCAGTTTCTAACCTAGGTAGCAAATAGTGTAGTTGTTTGTGGCTACACATATTCTATGTTATGGAATGAAATAGTCAAGTCTAAATAAATCGAGGTCTCGAATTTGTTAGCTTGGATTAGGTCTCTTCAATTCTTAATGCTGCTAGTTGATTAAATCATATCAGAGGTCTTGGGGGTTGTTTACTAGTAAGGAAAATAATTTGTCAGGGTTTCCGGAATTATCAAAGAAGTAAGTAGAGATTGGTTGTTTAGAGCAGTTGCCGACAGCTATAACTAATCTATTCAAATAGTCAGATGTCATCCTTTGTGTCGATAATCAGTTTAACATATTAAACAGAAAAGTACCTTGGCTAGACATTAATTAATATTGATTTTTCTCACGGTTATTGTTGTTGGCAATTTTTTATCATCTTTGCAATTGTGGTTCCATTTACAATTAATTCATATTCTCGTGCTACACTCAATTGTTGCGCTATTCATTTATTCATTCACACTCATAATAGATTTTCCCATGTTTAATCATTGTCGTGCTCTGCTTCTTTAACATTGCAATTCATTTTCATCATTGGTTTCATCTTTAATTTCTTCATTTCTCTTTTATTTTTATTTTATTTTCGACAAATAACTGAATTTTAACTGGTCTCTGTGGTTCGACTTTATTTGTTATTATACTCGAAATATATTCTCTAAAAAAGTATTTATTTTGGTGGTTTGACAACCTACCAGCCATTTAACATTCTCAACGCATTTATAATTCTAAAATCTCGTTATTTGATATCATATCAAATTTAGTACTAAATTAATTTGTGTTTTGAACATTTAGTACTATAAACTTATTAATGATACTAGATCATAGACTTGTAAAAATCAAATCGGAACTGGCGAACCGAACCGGAACCGGACCGGTCAAAACCGGTCAAAATCGGAACCGAACCGGAACCGGCCGACCAAAACCGGCGGTTTTCAGTTTCGGTTCTGGTTTCTCATTTTAAAAACCGTCAAACCGGCGGTTTGAACCGAACCGTTGGAACCGGCGGTTCCAACAGTTATTTTCTTTTTTTTTTTTATTTTTTTTGTTTTTTTTTTATTTTTTCAACTCTATAAATACCCCATTGTTACTAATTTTACACCATTTTTCTCTCTTAATCTCTTCTATACTCTCTCAAAAATTCATTTTTCTATAAATTATTATTATTAATTATTTATATATTTTATTATTACAATTACGTTTTCTACATTTCTCAAAGTTATTTTTTACAATTACATTTTTCAAATTTTGGTATTGTAAC
>CAODLS013460429.1:0-25457 GCA_948243855.1 Flueggea neowawraea | reverse complement strand
TAGAAAGTGTCTTTTCATCTTATTCTTTGTTTAAACACTATAGTATATATGATATGATGATTTTCTAGATCAATTAATATACACTTATATCTTTTTATAAGTCATTTTATTTGTTTCAAAATTGAATTCACAATCTCTCAGCGTGGATTTGACTTGATAAATGAGATGTAATAAGATAGATTTTGAAATATGCATGAAATGTTCATTAAATGAAAGCAATTCTTAGACTGGAATTATAAATGCTAAATGATTTTTTTAAAAATTTTTAAATAATTTTTTAGTTGATTAAAATTTTTGTTATTTCCGTTGTCATGTATGCTTATAAATGTCATAAAATTAGTCACGAATTCCAACAAGACCAACATCATATTTGATCATGTTCCACTGCTGATTGCTTTAGTCTTCCACTGGAATCGAGATTAGTAAGTCGAACTTATTGATTACTATTTGTTTGTTAAACCGTATCTGATTCCTTCATTGGTACCAGATCCAGCATGAATTTTTTGAATATGTTTCAAAAATATTGTTAGTCTCTGTCTAAGATGCTTGCTGGATTTTTGTTGTATTTGACTTTATGTCTCTAACGTCGTTTTTTGTTTAAGTTTGTTTGGGGATGAAAATTGAAAGTTGGAATTTGGAAATGTTGACAAAAGATTTGAGCTCAGCGATCTAAAAAATGTAACCTGCCAAAATTTTGTGTTGAAATTCCATTCGCAAGGTCATCAAATAGGCAAAAATTTGATCGAAAAAATACTAAGTGAGAAGCTTACAGATGAATTTTTTTATCTGATCCAATAAGGCAGTGTGGTGCATTCTTATTGGCTGCATGTGAATCAATCAAAACGCACCATTTGGCATGCATGGCGACTTCTAATTGGCTGAAGAAAACCATGCGGACCACTCAAATCGCGACATGTGGCAGTGGCTGACTTAGTCAAAGTTGACTGAGGAAAAGCACGGACAAATGAGACCTGGACATGTGGACGCATGAAGCGTCAAAATGTGGCAGCATGTGACGTCGACACGTGGCTTAATTTGGACATGACAAGCAACATGATGACGTGGCAGACACGTCAGCACCGTGAGCTGTTCATGGCATGCAAAGTGGCAGTATGGTGCCACATGTCTACCACCTCATTGCCAAGTGTCGTGACACTTGGCAATGCCACCTGGACAAGTTATGCCACGACATTAAAACATGGACAAAACGATGTCTGACACGTGTCATCCGCGACATGTATTCTCACTTGGATGTGACACGTGGTGGAAATTAGAATGGCGCGCATTGAGGCCCTTAGTGGCAAGTGGATCTTCTTCCCAGCACATGTCGACATGTGACCCGAGTCTTAACCACCAAATTTTGTCAAATTTTCGGCAGAATTAAAATTTGGATTTTTCTGAAAATTTTGGCATATTTTTTGAGTTACATAACTCTTTTTTCTCAATTTTAGAGTGTAAAAAATTGTTGAAAAATTGTGAAAAATGTGTTTTTTTTTCAAGAATTATTTTGGAAATTAGTTTTCAAAATAATTGATTTTAAAAATGTGCAAATATGGTTCTCATTTACATAATTGAGATTAGATTTCAATTATTTCAGTTGTACAAGAGCAAGTACTCATTTTATTTGTAATTTATTACAAGCAAACGAATGGGATGAAACCATATTGCATTGAACAAAGTCCAAAGTAAGAAAAAATTTACACGACTCCCGAAGAGAATATTTTGGGAAGGTAGTGGTCATATAGGGAAAATAATGGTGCATTGAGTGTGCAAAGGTAATGAAGGAAACACTTACTTCATAAGTCATTGGTGCATACTAGAATTTCACAGAAACATGATCTCTTAAGTGTTATTGAAGGTCACTTAGAGATTCTAGAGAGTGAAAACATTTTGAAATTGGTATATATAATATTATTCCATGATCGCGAATAGAGATCATAAGAAGTGGAAGATCCACTTATGGTCGTTTGATTTATAGAATTCTCGATAAGTTAGTATGATAACTTATGAATTATATTCAACACATTGGATAATGATCCATTGTGTATCCAATTTGGGAGACAAAGGCTAAATACTATATTCGTGTAGTATTATTGTGGGGATATTTAAACATTGTTTGTATTTAATGTTGTCCAATGTTAATGTACATGGATTAACATTGAGATCAATTGTTTGGATTGCATGTGGGTTCAATAAATAATGACGATTCCATTTATTGTTTTTGGTTTTTTATTGTGTTGATTTGTCTTAATTTAATATGCAATATTTTATACGTTGATATATATTGCCCAATTATTGAGTTTGCCTTAATAATTAGGATGACCAACATAGATTCTCCTAAGTTAAGTGGATTTTAAAATTGAATCCAGTCATTATTTACTGTCTATAAAATTAAATATAGTATAGTTAATTATTAAGACCAAGATAGTAAATGTGTACCTAGTGTGCATTTCGATTCAAAACTTAATAAGAGGCTATGCTAGTTTAATTTTGGTTGGATAGTAAAATATATGTGTATTGCTATAAATTTCTTGTGTGCAACTATGTCTTATGGTTTGTCATATTTATTTGTGAGACTCACTGATTGTAAAGCCGATTAATGTCGGGCCGTACAAAAGTGTATGATAGTTATGTTGAGCTTAGGCGGCAAAAATTGTAATTCCTAAATTATGAAAGTCTAGCATGTACTTTAAGAGCAAAAGCTTGTGCCCTATTAAACTTGGTTATGAACGAATTCAAAGAGGAGTAGAATACCACTCAATACATTTTTGGATTGAAATGTCTATGAAATATGGAAGTAAGGAAATTCCTTCACATCCATCATCTTGTTAATACAAAGGATGATGTAATCACTTGGCTATTTTGCAAGTATCAAGGTGAAATATTTTTCAAATTGCATTTAAAGAGCAGTTAGTTGGCATGACACTAACTTAGCTCACGGTCTTTGACCATTTATGTTAATACTTGTTACAAATGTCCTAATCATATGAGTATAGGCAAAAGGCCTATATGATTAGAGAGTTAGTGATATTAGTCATAAATTGATCAATGATGAGGTCCAAATTGTTATCCACTTCTTACCTAGAAGTTAAGAGTAAATCGAGTTACACTTAACCCACGTTTGTCTCTAGCATGATATCGTGAGGAATTCGATAACGTCTTATTATATTAGAGAAATTTCAATACAAATGCAAGGAAAAGGTTTAAGAACCTTAAATCCTTAAGAAGTAGGGGCTAGACAGATTTGTAAAAAGGTCCTTAAACATGAACAACGTCGACATTTTGCGAATAAAATGTTAATGACAAAATGCACATCACATGTGAAAAGATGCACTTTTGAGAGTATGTAATTCAAACTCACGCAAATGGGAAGAGTTGCCTTGGTCGATGTTCCTTATTGAATTTTTTCGTTAGCTGATGGTTTATTCAATTTTAAGGATTCTCACAATGAAGTTTTGACGTGACTTCATTAGACACTAACTAGTTCTAAGAAGGAACAAGTTGAACATGCAAGGAATAACTAAAAAGTGGGACTTGAAGGTGTTGGTTTGCACAAGCTAGTCTTATGCAAAAACCAAACCTTTTCTTGCATTAGATTCTGCCATGAACTTAATGAAATTTGCCTTGAGTTCGTGCTCTAACAATAATGGTATTTGTTAGATTATGTTTGAGTGGACGACTACTTTGGCGCTAAAAGTGGTTTCTTAGTTAAGGTAAATAATCTAACTATTGGAAAACCTAGTTTCTATTCTTCCTACTTCACATAGTTATGAGGGATTATGTGAAGCTAATGCACACAACTCAACCACATTGGCAAAATCGAGTACATCGGTTAGTTGAAGTGTGAGTATTAGGCAATTGTGTAAGTTCAAATAGTCTAATTGTGAGCATTGCAAAATGGAATACTACAGAGCAGAAACCATTTTAAGGTATTTAGAGTTGAATTCCCATTGTTATTAATCCACTTTTGATGTTTGATGTCAAAAAGAATGAGAGGGCCTACTCTTTCATAACTCTTGCATATATGATCGTGGAAGGTGTGATCATATCTATTTGATTTCTCATAAGTAAGAATGGTCATGTTAGTTCTTACTTCATGCAAGTCAAGATGAGAATCAAATAAAGGTTTATAGATCGACTAAGGTCATGAACATCTATAAAGTGAGTCCAAAGCTTTGTGTGATGAAAGAAAAGTGAACATAAGTTTTTTATTCCTATACTCTACAAATAATACGTATAGTAGAGAGGAGAAATAAAACTCTCCTCAATATGATGAGAACTATGATGGAGAAAGCCACGACGTTCAAAATTCATATGCCCTCTAAGTTTGTTACTTCTACATCTCATGAGTTGTGGATTGATCGAACGTACGACCTAAACCACTTGAAACTAAGAGATGTATTTTTAATATCTATGATACCTTGGTTGAAAAGACCAATAGTGAAAGGTGTTAGATACCATGTTTTGTAGAAATGACACATTCGTTGTGGGTTACTGAGAAATTGGCATAATAACGAGTTATAAGAAGTCACATTCCTAGGGGAATAGATTTCTTAATTGGGATAAAGTGGAAAAGATTTCACTTTCTTTGATACTCGGGAACTAAGTCTCTCAATATCACTCCATCCGAGTGGGAGAATTCTTGAGGAGAACGAGGAATGAGGAAGAAAGTTGGATAATGTAAGTTTGTTAATTACATCCTTGAGTTTTAAAGGGATGAGGAAGAAAGTTGGACAATGTAACTTTGTTAATTACATCCTTGAGTTTTAAAATCTCAAGAGATCGATCTAAACTAATGTTTGTTGTCTCTTTCTCCGAAAGGGATACATCAATTAGGTCTTGCAACGATTGAACTTTTATCTCATCTACCGCAAGCGTGTGTGGATGTTCCTGATCCTGATTTTAGTTGGAGCAAGATTCCTATTTTCTTGTGGGAGTAGAGATTTTGATCCTAGTAGGAGTTTATATATAGAACTTGAACCCAGTAGGAGCAAGGAAACTTGATCCTAGTTTGAGTTCCTATATAGAGCTTACCCAGTGGGAGCATTTTAGAAAATGCATAGAACTAAAAGGGATAAAATCTCACGATGATATTTTTTAATAAATGAATCGATCGTGATCCTTTTAGTAACCTCACAAGTCAAGGACGAACCTACAAGTGTGTTAGAGGTTCACTAATCCTAGTGAAAATCGTATGGATTAAAACAATGGAAGTACGAATAACATTTGAAAGATTGAATCATGTTGAGAAGTGTTTAATCGACCCAAAGGGTAAAAACTTATTGGAGATAAGTGGATACATGAGCGATAAATCGAGTACGACATCGATAATCGCTAAAGAGGATTTACTCAACAAGATTGGGAAAGACTACCTTGTTGAAAGATTTACCTTCATCGAATAGACTTTGGCTTTTGTGCTAGTCTATATCTCAACTTACATCAATCAATGTAGAGACTCATTTTCTCAATAGATAATTTGGAGTATAAACTTACATGGTTTATCTTAATGGTTTCATCGTTTAAGGTATGACCTTAGACTTCTTTGAGAGAACGGTATATTCATGTATGTTGTAATAATACCATGTATTTCAAGATAAATCTTGTCATTCTTACCTTGTGTGAACATCACACTTGTAGCTAGTAATGGTTTAACATACTTGAATGACTCCAAAGATTGGTCGTGATCCAACTTTGAGATATATGATATGTGTTGACCTTAGAGTCAAACTCCAAGAGATCGTTCAAGTGGATTGTTGTCCCTCTTCAAGTGAGATGGATCAACAAAGTACTTGAATGCTTTAAGGATGCAGAAATGCATAACCCATAGATACCCTATGAATAAGAGCAAGCCTCTTAGTAGGTGCATGTCTCTATAAATCTATGTGAGAGGAAGAATGTGTAAAGGACGTTTTTCACATAAATGTCATGTGAATGTCTTTTGTTGTATAAAGTATGTGTGTTAATTACAAGACAATGTCTTGTAGTACACTACACGATTTTATGCCTAAGTGTGTACAATGCCTAGAGTTTGTTATACGGTCAAGTTAGCTAGAAAATATTAATCCATCACATAAAGAGGATGTTGGAAAGTATTGAGCAAGATACTTGGATACTTTTGAGGCACTGCAAAGCGTTGTGTTATCATAAGGGTTTGTGATAAAATGAGACGCAGTTGCTACTCCACATAATGATATGGACTATAGGGAAGTCTATGTCCAGGTATGAGTTCTTGCTTGGTAAAAAAGCCACATCACGTAATAGTGAAGAACATATATAAATGTGTGGTAAGAGAAGCTGAGACTATAGCTTCACTAGCTGCAGTGAAATGGGAAGGTTAGTTATTCAATGGAATGATCCACTTAGTTAGTGGCTTATATAAGAAGATTTTCTCTTCTTCTTCCACGATTCCAACACACACACACATAAGAGAGGTGAGACAAAGAGATCGATTATTCTCTCACAGAGAAGAAAAAGAAGAAGAAGAAAAAGAAAAGAAGAAGAAGAAGAAGAAGTCGTTCTTCTTCATCCCCACTAAGTCCTGCATCGATCCGTGTGACATCTAGACTGCGAAAGAGACGAGTACTCTCGTTGACAACTCAATCGTAGTTTGCTCGTGAGACCAACATCGGATTTGATCATGTTCTGCTGTTGGTTGCTTCAGTCTTTTACTAGAATCGAGGTTAATAAGTTGAACATATTGATTATATTGTTTATTTGTAGAACCGATATCAAATTCCTTTAGGAAGAATATACCCAATAATCAAAATGAGAATAAGTTTTTCTAATTTGTTAGATTTGATTTTTAAAATCATGTTTGGTTATGTTATACTCAAGTATATATTGGTGTAGTTCTATCTAATATGTACCAAAAACCAAAATATCCTTTTGGACTTTTGTTTTTAAGTTTTCCGTGAGCTACATTGCTTTTTCATTAAAAAAAAGCTACATTACTTTTTGTCTTCACAGAAAATCAATGCACGTGATTTTTTCTTTTTTTTTTCCACTTGATATGTACACAATTTTTTCTTAACACTTCAACTTATAACTCATCTCTCAACTTATTTTTTTTTTCAAAATATTCAAAATTAATTCAAGAATATAATTTTCAAACATATAATTGTTAATTCTAAAAAATCTCTTTTTATTGAAATAAAAATTTATAAACTACCGTGCGTTGTATAGGCATTATACTAGTTAAGAGAACAGAAATTGATCGTGCGTTGAATGAAAATAGATATTAGGGCCCTCACGTTATAACCGGTCATGATTTCCTTTTAAAGTAAAAAAATATTAAAGAAATTTTAGAAATCAATAATAACTCTTCTTTAAAAATATTATCTTTTATTAAAAATTATATATATTTTTTTACAAAGTGTTTCATTGTTTATTGAATTTTATTAACAATACTTGTAACAATTACATCAAAAGAAAGGACTTGATAAAATTAAAATTGATAAAAATTATTTGCAACCTATAATGTCGTAAGAAAGACTAAATGGTTTGGCTATATTATCAATTGAAAATTAGACATTGAACGATATTAAATTTAAAATTTAAGTTGGTAATTTTGCATCTCGAGCAATACAATTTTCAAATAATATACTGGACTTTTTAGATTTTGTACATTTTTTATTTGCAATGTTTAATTTATGTAATTTAATTGTGTTTTGCACTTTGTAATTAGGGTAGTCCTCCACCACAATTGAAGATATATAATAAAATTTTTGAGGTTTTATTCTAAATTTTTTACTATACAATTTTTATAAATAAATTTTATATAAAAAAAGTTCCATATAGATTCTAATGAGAATTGAGAAATTTCTCCTATTAAACACGGTATTAAAGGGGTTGGGATGCTTCATAATAATAATAATAATAATAATAATAAAAAGAATGAGACTGTTTGGTTTTGAAGATTGAGTGGTAGTTAATAAACACTGATTACAGACTAATAAATTATATAATAAAAAAAATAAAAATATTGACACGTTTTTATAATCAATTTTCATTTTTCCTCCTTCAACCATGCATAACGGTAATTATATTCGAAAGGGAAGCTGTGTTTGTGCTTCTCAAATCATGTTGGTACTCGATCGCTACATTTCACTATTATGAGCTTGTGAAAGTTCTTTGCAACTATTTGAAAGATCTAATCACCACATTTTTTTTCACCCATGACTTTGAGTCTCTTTCTAACCAATGAAAACAAAATTACAGAAAAAGGGATTTGGATATAGAATTCATGTATAAATTAATTCAAAATTAGCTTCATATAAAATTGGTACTGTGAGATTTCTTAAGAAATAATACAAAATTAATGTGTAGAATGAAAGATCAACCTGAAATACAATAAACTATACATAACGTATTTCAAAAGAATTTAAGAATAATAAAGTTTGGGTTCAAATGGTTAATATATTGATTATAAGTAGATTTAAATTATTATTAAGAAAATACAAATCTCATAGAGTTACTTATTATGATAAAAAAAAATAAAAGCACTCTAATCTTTAAATGATTATTTACAATTTAAACAAAAGAACTCTACAAATCCCAACGCTATATTCAAAAAAAATCTCAATGCTTGGAGTATTACAAGCACATTGATTTACTTTTTTTTACAATACAAATTTATTATTTTTTTAATAAATTTGAAGTATTAAGGGATCGAAAATGTAATTTTTAAAAGGAGTATACAAAATTAACCAGTGCAATCATGGCAAAGACTGCACATTGAAAAGAAAAGAACTCATTATTTTACGCTTTCAACCATTGCAAAGAGTGCAGGAAGACTCTTTGGGCTTACAGTACGAATTTGTTGTTACTGCAGGCCCAGTTTGAACTCATTATGGAGTCTCCTTAATGATAAAAAAATCCAGTCAGTGACAGTTGCAAATTAACACATGATTTATTCACATAATTATGATGGGTTTGCACTTTGCAGTGATAGTGGATAACATATAGGCAATTTCTGTCATCCAATTACTGGAACAATAATTTTCTCTTATTTTTTAATGACTTTAATAATAAATAAAACATGCTTTAATTAAATCAGCAAAAGTGTTATTTTCAATTATTGTTTTTATAACAAAATCAATACATGAAAATAAGAATTATATATACATATATATATGTGAGTACACATTCTTACTCGTGCAACAATAAACATTGACACAAATAAAAAAAATCCTTGTACCATTATTGGTATCATGTGCCAAGAAGATGCTGCCACTTGAAATCAGTACACTAAATTCTGCAGAGTTATATTTTCTTGAACTGCAAGCCTCATCTTAATCATGTTTTAGTCCCTTTAAGAAAAAATCTTATGGGAAAAGGCACTCATTGTTGAAGGAGAAATACAATTCATTGAAACCCTAATTCTCTCTCTATGCCGCTATGCGCCACTTCCTAAAATGTAATGGGAAGGTTCCCGCCAAGCGCAGCGGCAAAGCATTGATGTTAAATTTGCCACAACGTTTAGCGACACTATATTTTGTTGCTTGTTTGTCGCTAATCATTTGTGCGAAATTTTTTTGCCAAATTTGGAGACAATTTTCTTTGGTGTGACGCATTGCATCGAAACTTAGTTGTTGCTGTTTGGCGACAATATGGAGCCATTAGGTAGTGAATAGGATGGTTTTCATGACTGCTAATCCACAAATGGTGGTTATGATATCTTTCTTAGTTCCACTTTGATCTCTCGGAGATAAAAAAAAAAATCTACTGTTGCTCGATATTCGTCTGAGAGTGAGTATAAGGCCATTGCAAAATCATGACCAAGTTACTGTTGATTCTCTTCTTTCTGAAAATGTTAGTCGGCTTACATCAAAGCTAGTCTTATGTTGTGATAATACTCACCTGAAACACACAGAGTTTGATTATCATTTCATGCATGAGCAGGTTTTGCTTGGTAATGTTCGCATTGGCTTTGTTTTATCAAAGCTCAAAGTCAAGTATACGACAACAAATACATAGGTATTACTGAATAGTTAGGTTTACAGATAAGTATATATACACAATGAGTGTCTAAATATGAGAGGACTCTGTCACATGTGGTGCACAAAGCTAACTAACGTTTATCTTCTGATAGTCAAATTGGAGATATTGGAAATATCTTTAATTTCTACGTTGTTGTTGTAACATCCTGAAAATTTTTAGAATTATTTGGAGAGTGATAATAACAATAATAATTTGATTAATATCAACACTATTATAAGATATTAAAGACAACTGAAGTTTCAAAAGTCGAATGAAAATAGAAGAGGTGACAAGACAAGGAGGGGTAAGATGGTAAATAGGTAAGAAACTATAAAAGGGGGCTATTTTAGGGTTTTGGGTAGAAAATTCTTTTGAGGAAAGAGAAAACGAGAGAGAAACAAGAGAGAAGACAAAACACATTTTAGTTTGTCACGAGAGAACCGAGTGTCATATCAAGAAACTGAAGGTACTGTTATGTTAGTCTCATCATCAGGAACATTTTTCGATTGGTGGTGATTGGAGGAGTCGCTAAAATTCGATGAAAATTCGAGAAGAGGACACAAATGTTTCATTTTGTTAAGTTTTGTATTTTCACTAACATTGTCAATGCGCGAGTGCCTTCTTGTCGAACCACCATCTTGTTAGACTTGATTCATTATTTCGTTTTCTTTTTATGATTTATACTTAGACGCTCCATAGTTGTGTCATGGGTATTCTATTATTTGGGTAATGTAGTGTTGGCATTTCTATTCACTTATCAGTTAGTTAGTAAAATAGCTAAATAAATCTAATTGATAACTTAAATAACTAGAAATTTGGTAGTGTAGAATGGCTTCTAAGGTTTGTGCAGGATAGGTCAAGCCTCTGGTTCGGTCCAGCCTATACGACAATCATGATCCCCTAGTTGGGTCGTGACAGTTGTGAACTCTATGATATGAGGTTGGCGCATGCATAAACTGACATAGTTTGTTTACAACAAAAGAAAGGTTTGGGTGAGTTAGTGTTGAGTATTACAAGCTGTGACATAGTTTTCTATAAGTGGTGCCATGAATAGAGGAAAATGGTGGGCGTTAATGCTTAGAAATATTTTGACTCAAAGCATCGGTGTAGTGCAAGGTTTACAGTTCATCATCCCAGTATCTTCAAGAACATCAATCAAATATGATTATTGAGTTAGTAAGAGGTTGGATTTGTAAGTTAGAATTTGAACACCAAAGAAATTGCTCAACGCATCCAGGTCATGAAAAGCAAATTCAAAAGCCAACTTGTCAATGATGCAATGAACCAATGACACATAAATACATGTGATGATAACATCAATAACATAAATTAACAAATAACAATGTGAGACACCATTAGAATTAATAAAAAGTGTTGGCTTGGCATATGAGAGGAGTGTGGTGGATTGTTGATGACTTTGAATGGGAGGAATTTTGAAATGAAACTCACATTTCTTACTACTAAGATTTTTTCTGATTCCTTGTCTAAGCAACAATAACCAAGATCGATTGGAAAATAACCTAGAACGATGTATTGCTTAGACTGAAAAGAGAATTTATATTTACTGTAAGGATTGAGCAAAAGATAGACTGCATGAATACTCCAAGGAATGAAAAGTTTCGATTTTGCCAAAACAGGACTTGGAATGGACTAGACTAGGACAAACAATATGAAGGGAACCAATTGATCAGGAAAATTCCTATTTCAAAAGCAAAATTCCACTGTTTGAATGACACACCACAATACCCTGAAAGAACTAGACTGATATTAACAATGTTGTGAATTTCTCTTTCTATGGTACCATTTTGCTCATTAGTGCATGGGCATATAACTCTATGTATAATTCCCAATTCCTTAAAAAAGGTAGACAAAGGATGATACTCTATCCCCTAGTCCAATTGAAATTGCTCATTTTACAATTAAATTTTGTTTCAGCCATTGATTTAAATTGCAAAAAAATAGAAGAAACCTCACTCTTATATTTCATGGGAAAATGCCATGTGAAGAATGAGTAATTATCTATAAAAATAACAAAATATTGATATTCTTTAAAAAAAAAAAAAATTGGAGAAGGAACTCAAACATCTGAATGAACTAATAGTAAAAGAGACACGATACAATTATAAGTTAACCAATGAGGCTTTCCTAATTGAGCAACAAGCTTCAAATTTATTTACCAAAAACTTAAATGATGAACATGGAAACTAAAACTTATTAACTAAATGACGAACTGTAAAGTAACTTGGGTGACCTATATAAGCATGTCAATCCTAAAGGCTAGCAATATAAGTTGCGACAATAGCATTGTTGTGATGTTATAGCGCAGGTTGTGGCTTGTATATTCCTAACTCATTCGTTTTGTGCATCATTGGGATTTTGGTTACCTATATTTTTGGCAATATAATGGTTTAGATGGAATTCGAAGAAACATTTATTATCACAACAAATTGTTGAATAGAAAGCAAATTTTTTGTAACAAAAAGAACTTGTAACTTATTTAATTTTAGCACTATCATTATGAGTAAGGATAATATCGTTGCCCAAAATGCTCAATGTTCCAGCCAAAACCATTACCAACAAGTAGCTTTCTCTTATCCCTATAATCATCCAATGGTGAGGGAAGAAATATCTAGAGTCACGCGATGCATTGCACTAGTATCTAGATACTAAGAAGTAATCTCAAGCATAGAAATGTATGAACTTAAAGCTTGTGGTAGTGTTGAAATATTGACTTGCATGGATTGCATGGGCATGTAATCGTTAGCAGATAACATCTTGATAGAATCAAATTGCCCAGAGGAGCTTTCATTAGTGTCATAATGTCGTTAACAATCTAAGGCAATAGGGTTATTAAAACCATATGTCTAACTGGATATACACTGATAATTTGAGAAACCACCACTTTAGCCTGAATGTTTGCCTCTACTAGACCATGAAAATTAGAGATGTGTTGTGACGGAGGAGATGGAGACTGTTGCACATATTTTCCAGTGCAATTGTTGGTTGTTGAGACTTCAATTAGAGCTCGTAGGAAACAAGTTGACCTCGGAGGTCATCAAATGGAATCAATTCTAAATGTTGTTGTAGAGCAACTGTAATACCATTACATTTCACTCCTAGTTTGCAAAATACAATTGCATTAAATTTTGCTATAAAGATCAATTGACCAACAAGAGTAAGAAAATTTGTAAGAGTTTCAACTTGATATAAGTATTGAGGCACGTACTTATTAGTTTTTGAAACTTAAACAACTCATGAAACAATTGAATGCGTTGAGAAGTGCTAACCACTCCAAGACTGATGCTAATACCTTCCAAACATCCACTGCTGAATTAAGACTAATACGATAAGGGTAGACGAAAGCAACAAGGAAAATAACAATTGATCTTTGTTACCAAGTTATGAAATCTGAGTTCAGTTATTATGATGTTATGGAGGTTTTAGCTAAAGAAGAAGAAGATACAAATTCTAATAAGACCCTAACAAATCTCTTCACACTTAAACAATCTTCCCTTCAAGCATTCAACTAAACAATTCACTAAATACTAAGTCTTTAATCACCCTTAATCTTATCCCCACGCAAAATGTAATCTAAGTCGATATGCACTGAACACTTGAGAGAAAATAGAACTAGCGCCAAACTAATCAACCACTTTAGTAAAGTGAATCTCCACATCTAGAGTGCCCTCTAAGGAATAGTTAAAACCCATACCCTCATTGATAAATGCCCCTTTACCACTCCATTCCACCACCGATCAAGCTCTCAATGGTATGAACCAAGTAAGACGTATGACCGGGAGGATAAGTTGACTCTCTATTGTGTTGAATTGATGAGGCAAGGCCACCATTTTTCATCGCCACGAGTGCTCACCACAATTGGCATTACCTCCCCAGTCCAGTGATGAAGAGATTTAGTAGAACCAACTTCTTCCCAGATACAATAGGTCCCAAGGAGCCGGAGGATGAAGATGCAAAGTGTCTGAACATGACCCAATGATTTTGTGTTATCCTTCACATATTCCAAGGATAAGACTCGACTCAAACTCCTCTCTAGTAAAAGTTTTTGCCCTTGCAAGTCTATTGATGAGAGTTTATTTCGTACTCTAGGGATTTATGATCAATTCAGGATTTTGATTGGTAAACTTGGCTTGACTATTTCACTACACCTATTTTTCCAGCATATAGAGAGGATTGTCTTAAGTTTTATGCCTCTCTTAGGTTTAATCATAATTGGGATGTTGATGTTTTTACGCTGAGAGTGGTTTAATTTTGCATGATGGATAGACTTTTCTCGTACTCAGTCATTGAATTTAATATTTTGTTGGATCTTCTACATGCTAATGATGCTGGTAGTTATGAGTATGCTAAGGCCAAGTTAACATGGCCACCTAAGTTTGATGTTGTCATTGTTTATCGTATTTGCTCAATTGATCCAAACCCATATAACCTGAGTCAATCAAAGGTTGTTAGTTTGATTAGTCTTGCGCATTGTATTTACAACGTTTTCTAGTTTATAATTTATTTAGTATAAAGAACTTACCCAATATCTTGGATCAATTTGAGTTATTCTTTTTATGGTGTGATGAAAATTATGTTAAGGTCACCATGGGATATTTGATTCTAACTGAATTGGAATTAGTTTTAGGCAACAAATCTAAACAATAATTATTTCCTCTTACATCACGTTGTTATCCATTAGACTTGAAGTTCTTGATATTGGTCGTACCAATATGAGTGTGAGTGCATCGACCGGGACTTTGGATCTTAAGAGTTTATGTATTGTTGCCATTGTCCCTCCTAAGGGTAATGTGCCTACTCCAAATGCCATGGTTACGATTGAGAGGAGAATGACTCTTATGGAGACCATGATGGCCAAACTTTCTCGCCAAATTCACAAGCTCAAGCAAAAAATTGTAGCCCTTTTCAAGTGTCAGGGTTTTGACGTGGAGCCACCCTACCCTAAATCTCCATGATTTCCAGAGAAGCTCCTTGTTTTCTTTGCTCTTATATTTTATGTTGACAACATTAAGGACAATGTTGATTTTAAGTGTGAGGAAAGGGATGACTTGTTATTGTTGCATGTTTGTTTGTCTGAATTTCTTTAGTGATGTGTTAATTCGTAACTTTTCGATTTTTGTGTTGATTTTTTCAGAGAAGAAGAATGAAGAATAGAGAATAGAGATTAAGATTTTAATGTATAACATCTAAAACAAAAAGAAATAGGCTAAACCCAATGCAAACTATAAAATAAATAATTCAAAATGCACTATCATATTTCAATCTTTACAACTTCGTTTTAAGCACTTTCTTTTATTATATTTGTTTAAAAACTTGTTGATACAACCCATACAATAGATTCCCACCACATTTACAACTTGTTTTGAAGTTTTTTATTTGAAGAGAGCTTGTTTTGAAGTTAACAGAGAGCGAAAGAGATGGAGATAATGAAGACATATTTTCTGCTTGTTCAAAATTTGAAACGTAGCTAAGGTAATCATAGTTTTCTTTTTGAGTTTCGGTTGTACTACATTAACTTTCTACTTTGTAATATGATCGTGAGTGCACCAGTTGAGACTTTGGATCTTGAAAGTTTACGTAAGATGAAGTTGCTTGAAAAACATCCTGATAAGACTGTTGACATTGTCCCTTCTAAGGGTAATGCACCTGCTTCAAATGCCATGGCTGCAGTTGAGAGGAGAAAGACTCTTATGGAGACCATAATGGCCAAAATTTCTTGCCAATTTCACAAACTCAAGCAAAACATTGTAGTCTTATTCAAGTGCCAGGGTTTTGATGTGGATCCACCATGCCCTAAATCTTCATGATTTTCAGAGAAGCTCCCTCTTTCCTTTACTATTTTATTTTATGTTGATAACATTAAGGACAATGTTGAGTTTAAGTGTGAGGAGGGGGATGACTTGTTATTATTGCGTGTTTGTTTGTTTGAACTTACTTTAATTTAGTTCATGACTTTTTGATTTTTGTATTGAATTTTTCAGAGAAGAAGAATGAAGAATAAATATTAGAGTAGGACGAGGATGAGGTGTTAGGACAGAAGAAGAAGCGAACGAAGACACCGACACAAAGGAAGAAGATGGCACAAAACGATTAGGGTTTGTTGTGATACTTGATAGTCCTTAGAACCGAGTCATACCACAATCCTTTATTTTTTCGATTAATAAGTACCATAATTCTTGTACACATAAATATTTTTGTATACATATATGTATATTCATAAGTTAAGCAATATAATTCATAAAGTCCTAATTCTCTCTCTCTTATCTCGTCCTTTTTTCTTCTTTGTAGTTGATGACTACTATTTCTTTCTCATCTTCTTTCAATTCATAAAAATGAACACAAGGCGTATTCCAACTACCTAGTTTTTTTTTTCAGTTTGATTGGTGGGAATAAATTTCTCAACTATGCATCCACAATTCTTAGGTTTGCTTTTAGATCACAATTTTCTCTCAACACAGATTTCTTTATGTTAAACCAAAGTAATTAAAGTGATTGAAGTAACCTGCCTTACGTTACAAAAAAAAATATCATGTTAGGGTATGTAAAAAAAGCACGTTTTCTTCGAATTTGGCAATAATTTCGTGGAATTGTAAAGGAAAGTCAGAAATGGATACAAGAAATCCTCTCCAACTTGGTTTTGTGAACTATTGTTGGTCTAAAGCAACTCAAATTTTATAAGAATTGGGCACTGAAAACCATATCCATCGATAGTGCATTAGTAACATGCTAAGCACCAACAAATGCGGCATCTTTTGGTATATATATAGTTTATACGCCACAAGTTTGTTCCATATTACATTAGAAAATTTGGTTCAAGCTTCTACAGGGTTTGTGCTTTTCTTTTTCTTTAAGATATCTATCACTAATTAATTAAGTGATGAAGTCTCCAAAAAACGAAAGCTTTTTTTTCCCTGTTTGACTAATTGCCACTTTTAGTCATTTGCGATGAGAATCAGATTACCACTTCCATGGTAAAAATGCATTGCACAAGTAGGTATTTATGTAGGTTTGCCAAATTATTCAAGCCAATTAAGGCCTAAGTGGTGATATACTTGTTATTATCTTGTATATTTTTTTTCAATTTTGATTTCGAGTTTGATCAAGGAAGTTAATTTCACGCTTAACTCATAATATACATTATCGAAGCATCAAATATTTATTTATAATTTATTTTTTTTTAGTTTGGGGAGCTTAATGTTTTGATTAATTATTGAAGTGTAGGAATTAGAAGTTTAAAATTTTGAACAACATTTTTATCATTGAATTACTACACTACAATATACGAAAAGAGCATCAAATAACAGATATGACAATCAAAATCATATTTCAAAAATATGACATCAACCAAAATATAAATAATGGATAGTTATAAAATTGCGCAAATTTTTGTTTAATATATTTAGATATTAAGGGAGAATTAAATTTAAGTTTTCATTATGAAATCAGACATTACATTATCTCGATGATTTGAGATAGTGTGTAATTTTACACTCATGAGATGGTCAATTCTACTCCAAATAACTCTTGGATCAATTTGTGTTTCAGATATCAACTCACAACGAGTTAAGGGCATCCTTAATGGTTTTGATCTCTTTGGTTCCAAACCATTGCCACACATCATTCTATTAAATCTTCTCTCATTAAACAATTCTTCTCCAATAATTTAAACTATCATTAGACTCTACTATGAGATCTAATATTACTATGTTTTCATTTAATTTTTTTTATAATATATACTACATAAAATATATTTTTTCATACAAATAATTTAATATTTTTAATTAGTGAGAAATTATATATTTACAAATAATTGTATAATTTATTTACCCTAAAATATAATTAATTTAAAAATAGAAAAATAATATTTCACTCAAATAATTAAAAAATAAAAAATAAACAAAAAGAAAAAAATGATCTTAAACAAAAAATAAAAAATTATATTTAGAAAAAAGATTACTTTAACAAAAAAAAGAAAAAAAAAATGCCACAATAGTCAACAAAAGAAATAATAAAAGAAGTAGCTTTGGACGGTCCAAAATGGTATGGACCATTCAAAACTGTGGGTTTTTCCTGAGTCCCTATTGGACCAGCAATGGGGATGCACTAAAGGAAGTAATGCTTAGAAAATCCTAAATAGAGTAAGGGTATAAGTAATTTATTATTTATAAAGTAATCTAAATCTCTTCTTAATATTTTATGGATTAATTAATAAGAAAGAAAATGTAAAAGAAAAGCAAAGTTAAACATTGGACTATTAGATCTAAACCCTAATGTTACTAGATCACTAGGTAGTCAGAAGCGTAGATTATTTTTATTTTATCTTCTGCAAATTAAGAAGAATCATAAGAGTATTTACCGACAAGATAGCAACAATACTGGATGATCTAAATCTCTTTTTTTGTGTCAAAATTTTGACTTTGAACATATGGAAATGGACAAAAATGCAGTATGGATCAGAAACACCAAATTGGAAATTTGATTTTGGTAAGTACCAAAGTGGACATAGCTGGAAATATGAAAAACTGGAATGATTAGGTTTGGTTAAAATGGAAATTAGAGGGTCTTAATCGTTGAAAATACAGGTCCAAATCCACACCAGTCAGAAGTCACAGAAGCACGCGCCGAACATCAAAGCCCCGTCTTTGTCATGCAAAATTAGCCTACGTACTTTTGACTTTTGCCAATCTTAATACGTTCTTGCATCTCTATCCTTTTTGCCTTTTTATTCTTCCCATGTTTATAATATATGCCTAATTAGTTAATTTGAAAATTTTAGCAATTAACTGTTAGACTGCAATGTGTATGTGCAAATTCAACCTAGTTGATTCGATCAGTGACGAACGCAAAATAAAATTCACTTGAAGATTCGATCGTAAAAAAATAGTGATACAAAATTTGATATTATATATTTATATAATATATTTCAAAGTAAATAGATGTAGAAAAAAATATGTTATATATAATGTATCCATGTCTCATATAATACTGTAAATATATATAGTATATCTTAAATATATTATGAATAAACTATATATATGTATTATACTTTAAGAGACCATAGAGTCGGGAGGGATCACGGGATTGCCCCCACCCTTTAGATCCGCCCCTAGATTCGGCTATACGTAGTGCTACCCACACATAAGTTCAGTCTAATCGACCGATGTGCTTGTAGGTTGGTGTTTATTAAAAGAAAATGTTAGTCTGCGATGTAAGAAATGATGTCTAACGAGAATTATGTATTTTTGTGATACATTTGGTTCATTTGCAAAAATTTTAAAAATAAATTAAAGGATTGCATTAATCACTAAAACTTGATGTAATTATCCATGATATAAATATGATATACTCCCAAATTCATCTCCTTGATTCACTGCACGCATGGGCATATTTCCATATCCTGCCACAATATTTTCATTTTATAATTACCATTTATCTCTTCTCCTATTTGGTGTACTAGTATTAATTATGATGATTGTATTTGAAAGCAATTTAGATAAGGTTTTAATTATTAGATATGATTATTAATTATTCCCCAACTGTGCATTTTTGTTATACACCTGCAAATTTTAATTATGAGATTATTTCATAAAAGTAAAACAAAATAAATCAAAAGTGGAAAAAGAAAAGAATTATGAGCAGCACTACAAACAGGATCCTCAAAATCAAATTGCAATCAATACAAGATTCATCAATAGTGAGTATAGTCAATGGTGGAGTTAAAAATGGAAGGAGACGGGGTCAGTGTTAAAATTAGGGTTGGGGATGAAGTTCGAATTTTAAGGGCAGAGATTGATCGACGGTGAAAGAGTAGGGTACTCTGGACCTCGGTCGACCCCACCTCCTTCCGCCACTGAATACAGTAATGTATGATAATTCAAGGTATATGAAAAGAACATGAAAAATAACCTTTTAGGACGTGGAAATTAAATTGGATACAATAGTTATGTAATATTCAAGTTAAATTAAATTACTGTGTCTCATAATACCGTACGTCGCTGAAACGTAATGAAGAAATTACCATCCTTGATAAGGGTCTGATTTATATATATATTTTTTGTTGTTTTGCCCTTGGTAGTGGTGTGATTATGAAGATGAAAAGGGTTATAATAGCTTGTGAAAAAAGAATGATGGTGCCTTCAATTGACTGAAGAAATGTTGGTGTAGTAGGTGATGCTTTCGGTGCTATTGCTATGGCAATGATGCCTTTTACCGGCTGAGCATATCATGGCTTTGGACATCGGATGAAGCAAAAGCAATATTTGCACACGAATGCCATCTTCAATTTATTTGATTACACCATTTTTAGCATAATAGGGCTCAATCAATATTGAGTTTTTCTCTAGATTATTATATTTTCTGATATTCGAATTTCTATTCTCAACAAATAAAATTTCCTTGCCTAAATCTAGTAATTCCTCAATTATGAGATCAATATGTTTTTGTTTTTGCAAAAAAATACACAACTATACTAAAATCAAATATAAAAATTGATTTTTAGATTCAGTCCAAAAAATTTTAAAAAAATAGAAACGCATTCTAAACTTTTCTAAAAAATATCAGATTTATAAAATCTCCATCTGATTTTTTCAAAATAAGTTTGAACATTTTTTCAATGCATCTAAATATCTCCAAAAGTGTTCATCTGATTTTTTTAAAATAAATTTGAGCGTATTTTTATTTATCAAAATTAAAATTGTATTTGTTTATTTATCAAATTTAGTATTTCATTTGGAACATCTTGTATAATTAACTCTATGTTTTTAACTGCTTATTAGCAGTTTAAAAATGCTATGATAAAATAGAACTATGAGTTAGTGTAAATGACTACTACACAAAAAAAAAAAACCCATGCTGACGGCTAAATCTGTCGTCAAAAGTATTAGTCTCCGGTAACAACTTTACCAACATAAGTCTTCAAAATGCACTAACAAGTAACCTCAAAGTTCAACTCTAAATAAAATTCATAAAAAGTTTAATAGTTTACTAATAAACTATGATTAATTAATGATAATCTTAGTTTTCTTTTTCATCTTGTGGCGGTAGCTAAGCTGGACGCATCTGATTGAATGACTGTGCGAGACAATTAGGCATAAAAACGCTAAACACCTGCAGAAATTCTTGCATTTGAGATTGGAGATTTTGGTAGTGGTGATGCAACTGAAACATCTCCTCATATTGATGAGTCGTCTCGTCCGTATGTTGCTCATCTCAAAATGTCATCTCTTCTCTTTGTTGCTCACCATCTGTCCGAATCGAATATTTCTTGACTGGAGATGAAGAATTACCACCACAAAGGAAGTAGATGGCACCTATGATGGAACCCAATTAATTAAAAATTGAAATGAAAATTCGATACATTGATGTTAGAGACACATATTCTAATACTAATTGAATTAGATCCATTGGTTAGAGATCCGTGTCTTAACTAAACCGAGTTGATCCACAATTTGTCATGGACGGATCCGTTCGCTAACATTTTGTTTATGCAAATCATATGCATCTAGGACGTAGAAGATAATTTCGACAATATTGAAATTAAGATTTCAAATAAGAAAAACCCGCTGTTAAAAGTTCAATATTTTCATGATTTTAACACAAGATAGAATATAAAACTAAACAGAAATGCTATAAGCCTGACTTTTTAACCATATACTTTTTGGAACCACACTATATAATTTTATGGTTAAAATGATTATTTGCAAATTGGCGCAAATTATCTCCTTAATTAACACATTATGAAGTTGAGTTAGGCATGATTCTACTATGATATCAAGATTTACCTTTTCGCCAGTAATTTGAACCGGTGTTCTATCCTATAGTTTTTTTAACTCCCACCCATAGTTTGATCCCAAGATTTTCATGGAATTGAAATTTCAAAATCACTTAACTTAGTGATGGGACGTAGGAAGATTAATCACATCATATCGGTTAAAAAAATATAATAAGTTACTTAAAATGGTTTTTTTTAGCAAAGCAATCAAATTCATTGTAAATCATTCACCAAAGCATCGACAATACAATCTGGAAGAGACTAACCTGAAAGATAACGACCTAAAAATAAAGTAGTCTCTCTAGTTAATGTATGAGCGTTCGCAAATTGTTTTACAAATACAACTTGAACATTCTTAACTAACTGAATTTTTGTGTCGTGAAAAAAAAGTTGTAATTTTCTAAATATTTTTCATCATCATATCAATATCCTCCTAAAATTTTATTAGTCACCAGGCAAAAATAATAATAATAAAAATAAAAATAGCCAGGATCCATACTGTTATACTCTTTACCGATAGTCAAATTAGCAAACTGCAAAAATACATTAATCATTTATCAACCCACTTAGGTTAATTTTCTAAATCAAGATTAAAGTATACTTCATTCCCAATTTAACAAATACACCACCAAAATTAATCATAGTATTTTTTTTATTATTATTAATTTGGAGATCAACCAAAGTAGTTAAGTGGCGGAAAGAGGAAACAAACAGAAGTGGAGCGGAAGGATCAAAACCTGGCCCCACCCCTACTGTTTCAAAAAATCATTAATATCTTTTTTTTAAATTAATTACTTTTTGGTCTAGACGCTCTTAAAATTACAAAACGTACAATTGATGCAATCAGGACCGACCAACCGAACCCCACCTGTGGGCCCCACTCCCCACGTTCCCCTCCTCGTTGTACGCATTCATTTCAACACCACCCACACGCCCACTACTGTCCACGTGTCACCATCCTCTCGTCTCCGCCGTCCATTTCACCACTCCCTCAGTCGAACGGCTGTGATTAGATCAAGGCAAAAGACACAAAACACCGCTAAACAACACGCAATAAAATACACCTCCTTTGACCGAAGACTCTCAGAAAAAGGGCGAGAGAGAATATTATTATTAATTAATTAAAAAAGAATACCCAAAAAGCAAAAGAAGATGACGTCAGCAGAGCTTTGACTCTCTCTCTCTCTGCTCTTTAAACCCACACGCACTCTCTATCCCTCCACCACTTTTTTCCTTTTCTTCTTTTATTTTTTTTTCTCTCGCTTTCTCGCCTGAGAGAATTTCACTCCTCCGATTTTCTCGGTAGCCAAACGGGGTTTTCGAAGAATGGGGAGGGACGATTTGTACATAACGGTGCCGAGTTTCTTCCGGTGCCCGATTTCGCTCGACGTCATGAAGTCGCCGGTGAGTCTTTGCACCGGCGTCACTTATGACCGAGCCAGTATTCAGAAATGGCTCGATAGTGGTAACAACACCTGTCCCGCCACCATGCAGGTGCTTCAGAGCAAAGATTTTGTTCCCAACAGGACCTTGCAGCGCCTCATAGAGATTTGGTCCGAGTCGATCAACGCTAATAACCGCAACGACGACTGCGGCGGCCAGAACGACGCCGGAATTCCTTCGGAGGACGAGGTTGTTTCAGTAGTGAAAAGCATAGAGAATCGGAGAGAAATGAATTCTGTGGTGAAAGAGCTTTCCAGAATCGAAAATTTCGCTAAAGAGAGCGACGGAAATAAGGAGTTCTTGGCGAAATTGGATGGATTCCTTCCAATGCTCGCAGAGTTTCTCGGAGATGGCGCCATCGCGACGTCATCAAAGGAGAATGAGATTATAGAGAAAATCGTCGTCGTTTTAGATTCGGTAACCGAATTCGGTGCTCGCAACGACATGTCGAATTTGATTCTGAAAGGAAATCCCAATTGTTTGTCAACACTAATTGTTGTTCTACAGCGCGGAAGCAGTGTGGATTCCAGAGTTGGATCGATCAGAATTTTGGAGTCCGTCTCAAACGACGCCGAATCGAAGCTTTTGGTAGCCGAGAAGGAAGGGTTATTAACCGAATTGGTCAAATTGGTTTCCGTGGAAACCGATCCCAGATTGATCGAAGCTAGCTTATCGCTTCTAACGGCGGTTTCAGTTACGAAACGCCTCAAGGCCAAGCTAATCCAACAAAAAATCATAACGGAGTTAAAATCACTACTCTCGGCAAAATCCAATACTTGCAAAACCATTACGGAAAAGGCATTGAAGCTTCTGGAAACGGTGTCGTCGTGCAAGGAAGGAAGAGTGGAGATATGTAGGGATACGGAGTGTGTGGAGGCGGTGGCGGGGAAGGTGTTGAAGGTTTCCGGTGAAGCGACGGAATATGCGGTGACGATACTGTGGAGTGTTTGTTATTTGTTTAAAGATCAGAGAGCGCAAGAAGCGGTGAATCGGAGTAATGGGTTGACGAAGATATTGCTGCTCATGCAAAGTAACTGCTCGCCGGCGGTCCGGCAGATGGCGGCGGATCTGCTGAAGATTTTCAGATTTAATTCGAAATCGTGTCTTTCATGCTATGATACTAAGACAACTCATATAATGCCCTTCTGATCGTGATTTACAGTTTTCATGTTTGTTATGGAAATAGGAATTTGTAAATTGGAAGGAAAAAAACATAAAATTTTTGTTAGTGAATAGAAATGAAGAAATCAAATTTGTTTCATTTCTGTTAATAATTTCTCCGATTTTTTCTTTAAATCTAAATTTGCTTCTTCTTGTCTTGTTTGTAAATGTAATATAGAAAATCAATTGGACATACGATTTTAGATAATTTTCTTTCCAGGAAATCTATTATTTTTTAATTATTTTATTTACTTCTATCAAGATCAAACTCTCGATTATTTATTAGTTGTGCCGGTTTGTGTATTTATGGAATTGTTACAAATTATTAAGTTTACGTTGGATATTCATCTGCGACGGCGGAAATCTTGGATAGTTAGGCAGGGTTTTTCAGCATTGAATCAACAAATTCAGAAATTACTTTTATTTTAAACGAATCATTTTATTTGTTTTTATTAAAAATTAAATTACGAGATGTTAGTGTTATAGGCGAGTTAATTAATACGAGTGAACTACAAATACAAAGTTGAAAAATTCAATAGTTAGAATGGTGAGTTTCAGTGGAGCAACGCTATGTCTACGTGTGCGTTGAATTAGGGCAACTGCTAGAGTGACTGAGAGTCACCTGGCTCATGTTTTGGTGCAAATGATCTTCGCCATCAATTTGACTTGAATGTTGTGGCCCTTGGATCTGGACAAAAAGAAAATGAGATTGGTCATATCAAGCAAAAACTTGTCAATTGTTGAATTCAGCTGACCAATTTAAGAATCAAGTTGATGGGCCTACTTAACCAAAAAAAAAAGTCCCAAATAATATGTGCAGATCATTTTTCTTTGTTGCTTAATTTACATATTTACAGTAAATACATTAAATGAGATGGGTGTTGAATGAGGTGGACATTTATGACTAAAATTAAATGCAAGGTAAACTTCACTTAATAGAGAGGTTGTGATAGTTGAGTATAGGTGCAATCTAAATATGAAAAAGTGGCTAAGGCGTGATAGTTGAAAATTTTGTGAACATTTTATGTGAAAGTGTAGTTGAAAATTCCTTTTGGTGCATGCAATTGTATGAAATTCGTTCATTGAA
>CAODLS013460202.1:0-10274 GCA_948243855.1 Flueggea neowawraea | reverse complement strand
AACAATATATCGCATATAATGTAACTTGTTGTATCGATTCTTTGCAAGTAGCTCTGATACCACTGTTGGATAATTGATCAAGTCATCTTTGAACTCACTACCACCTTGAAAATTCAACTCATCCTCATTGGCAAAATCATCTTCCAAATTCACATAACCATCTTGTTGGATAATGTGTAGGGAAAACACAACAGAATTTTAAAAATTTTACATATCATCTACATCCATGCAAACAATCGATACATACAACAAAGAAAGAGTTGCGAATTTTTACCTCGTAAAAGCATCAAATAACTGTGAAGAATAGAATCAAGTCAACCTATTGATCCATTAGGAATCCTAGTCAAACTAGGATTCTCATACGAAATGAGATTCTTGGGTTTCTAAATTAATTAGGTATTATCTTAAGGTATTCTATACATTTTGATAACCTTTTCAACGATGTTCATCCATGAGTCAAAATAGGAATCCAAGTGAAACTAGGATTGCTCACTTGAACATTATTCATCTCATGAATAATGTTATCCCTACAACGTGTTATTGTGTGTGACCCTATAGGCCCTCAATCACGAGGATAGTAACCTAGGATTATACTTGGTATGATTGGGCCCCAGCCAGCCATCATACCCCCAAGAAAATTCGAGTTGTCGTGGAGCAACTTATGCATATCATGAAAGATTACAGTGTCATTCGATCCCTTGTCATTTCGTGTTTCTTCAAGTATAGGGCATGGATAGTGTCGACCCCTCACCTTGAAAGAATTCATCAATCATCAAGTTAAGAGAAACTACACCAAATTGATTCAACTTCCCAAGTTGCAACCAATTAGACCATGTCCATGGATTTAAGTTCTCTTTACTCAATTGATAGGCCCAATGAGACACTTCCCTCATATTACTAAGGGTCAAAATCCTACTTGATCACTCACCATACTTACTGGTTTTGTGATGCGACCCAACCTTCACCTTTTTAGCAACCCTAATAAGGTTACGTAGAGTAGGATTAAGTTACATGACTAGACATTGGTATGCTGTGGTGATCTCAAGTCAAAGGATTAGATACACCATCTTGCACAGTTGAGAGTTCTCCATTGACACTTAAGTAATTTACCATATGGTCTCTCAACAGCGGGTCAGTCCAGAACTCACATTAACGTTTAATTGTGTACCTACACGTTTGGCCCAAATATCACATAACTGCTTTCCATGGGGAAATGGAACCAACCAAACCAGGTAATAGCCTCACTGATTGTCGACACCCAATACCGATAATCGTTGACTATGGACATTTAGATATAATGTTCTAGTACTGATATGTTCCTCGCCAGCCATGGTACACAAGGTGTGAACCTACTATATCATGGATATCGTTTCGTTAATCTAATCATACCAACCAAAATGATTCTTCTATCATATTAATTAGCAAAACGAAAAATACATTTTATATTTTTGTTATTGCTCCTAGGGCACCTACACTAACACATCCTCACATAAGTTATTGTCATTAGCAGCCAAAGACAGTGTTGGTCACGACCCAAATTTGGCCATGAATGGCGTAGGAGTCGATGGAGTAGGGCCCATCTCGAAACCCAAACGCCTTGAACCTAAGAACTTGTTAGATCTTGATAATTCATTTTTCACTATTTTCCCAAAATAATCTATTAAACTTGAGAATTAAATATCAAGATAAATCTTAGACCTAGCAAAAATCCGGTAGAGTTTCTCCTATATCTAGACTAAACTTCCTATAACAAATCCAGCCAAACAACATCCAAATACAATCAATGTCGACATCAAAGTAATTTCTTATTTCTCATTTATCTATTATGTCAAACTTTATATCTATACTTGCCGAACAACTAAGAAGAAACTTTCAATTCCAAACAAAAAAAAAAAGAAAGAACATGTCGCTCGAATGATGTGCTTGCTTCTTAACCGAAGACTTCAAGGCTTAGAAAGATATAGGGACATGTAAAACTAATAGGTTTGGGGGGAGAGTGAAACCATGTGCTCAATAAGTAAATAAGAAACGACAAATCATTTATGTAAATAAAACAAGAATTGGGTTCAAATCATATAAGAGCATTTATGTATCAATTTTTCAATATAATAATCTTATAATTTAATCACACAATGAAGTTAAAAGTACAATTAAATTTTAGATGGTGTTGTTATAGAAATCTCAAATCTCGACTTTAACAAGTTTAGTTTTTAAATAAATATGCACATGCAATTTGAGTATGATTATTTTATGTTTCACAAATCAAGATACAATAATCAAATCGATTTTATTATCGAAAGAAACATAAAAAGTAGTTTGACGGAAACAAGTAATGGAAACACATCTATATGATTTAAAAACCATTTAACACTCCAATTCATAAATCCACTTTGAAATACAAGTCCTAAATCGTATATGATCACACAAGAAATTTATTCAAATTATTGGTCTTAAAACATTTTGAAGATCATATAAGGAATAACCCAAACTTATAGTGGGATTTACATATACGGTCAAACTAATTCACATTCTGAATTGCAAACTTAAAATCTTATAAATTCTCATGATAGGAAATAGTTTCATACAGTCATATACATGCATCTATAATGGGGCCGAGCGAAATTCACATAAACAAACAAAACTAGTAGTCACCTCTCCCGCTAGTGGAGCATTCTAGCATTTTCCTCTCATTCTAGTAGATCAATCCAGCAATTAACTCTCATACTAGCCGGAGCAATAATGAAATCAAAATGGATCATATATGAAATCATTCAAAAGGATTTTAGGTCTCGTGACCGAATTCTCAAAATGTTTCTCAAAATAAATTTTACATACTATTCAAAAATACTTTATACATTAAAAGTATAATTCCCAAAGTCGTGAAAATATAAAGAACAATATCTATTTAGTTAGACTTGTAATTCCATCATAAATAATTGTCTTTCATATAATTCTCTTATCAAATCATATTTTCTAAAAATCCATCTGAAAATTCTCTCTTCATTTTTCATGGTTGTTTTACATTCATCATCATCAAAAATGAACTCAACAATTGAAATAATCATGACATATGAATAATTTCAAAACCATAAAACCATGCAATTCTAAAATGCAAGCAATTTAAAGGAATTTATGTATCCTATTTACTCATAGCACTGACTATCTCTTAAATTCGATCCTCGACATCAACTCCAATGTGAACACTCCAATACATCTAAACAACATGTAAGCTCTTGATTATTTTGTCAAAATTATTATCAATCATAAAATAGTCCTTCAAGTTGATTCTATATTGTCTATTTAGTTCCATTCCAAAAATTATGACACTTTGTCACTTTCTTTACCATATGAAAAAATAACCCAAACCGGACACCTTTTAACTAAGTAAATCACTTTATCATACATCCAATCACATTGCTAAGCAATCTTTTGCTCCAATACTCCACTTGAATATCAAAAACCCAAGTTCCATAATCTCATTCAACACTAACTTGGTGTCTTTCAAAAATTTGCCAACCAACAACTGATGTATGCTAAATCTATATAGTATTCTAGCAAGAATTCCAAACATTGTCACCCTTTGTGCATGCACTTTCTATTGAATTTACACAATTTTTCTATAATGTGCAGGGTGATTAGAAATGCATGAAATACGGTGAAAAAGAGAAGAAAAATGCATGAAAAAGACTTTTTTACAATTGCAAAATAAATGGTAGAAAGTACAAAGAAAATCTTATGAAAGCGCTCCAAGTGGCAATTTGGGCAGTAGCAAGCCACAGTCATGGTGCTGACCGTGGCCCTGACTATGGCACGATGAAAGTGAGGAAAAATTTTGGTGGAAAAAGACAAAACAAGTAGGGACCAAGCCACAAAATAAGGGCAATTTTGGGAGATTGGTTCTAGGGTTTGTGGTGTACCAAGAGATATATAAATGCACCTCTTCCACACCATTTTGAGAATCTTGCACAGCCACACTTCACCACCAAAGCTTGAAGAGAGGAAGAGAGAGAGGGTTCAAAAAGAGGAAGAAATAGGGGTTCTTTAAAAAGACCTATGGTCTTGAAAAGGAAACCCCCTCATCTATTAATTTCCATTTCTCATTTTATTTTTGGTGTTGTGGATTTTGTTCGTGAGGTTAGTGTTTCTTTTCATTTTCTTTCAACAATGGTAGTGTAGACCTAATATTTGGATTTTGAGTTGTAAGTTTTGATGGATATTCTCTATATTTATGAACGGTTATTGATTTTTTAGCTTTATTTTTATATTAAGAGTTTGTCTTGAATGTGCCTTATGTTCTATATTTAAAGATTGCCTTGGATTTGATTTTATGACTTGTTATGAATGGAATGATATTGTGCTCAACTACCACAATGTTGTTTTTGACAAACCCAAGTGAAGAATCAACAGATGAAGCTTGTGTTAGGTCTATAAGCACAAAACTTTTTGAGTGTTAGAGTAGATGCACTTAGTGCCTATAAGGTATTTGATTAAATTCCTCAATGTACTTAATGGACCTAGTTTGGCTAGGTGTGGCCTAAAGGACCCACCTAGTAAGTGTAGGTACGACTCGAGTGACCTCTAGAGAGGCATTGGGTGAGTCATATGTATAAAACAATCAATCTCAAAGACCCATTTCTTTGATATGGTAAAAAGAAGTCTTTGCTTGCATCTCTATAATCCAAATGCCTTTATTTTGTTTGTTATTTCGTTTTAGGTGTTAAAAAAATCTTACCCTTTACAACTCAAAATTTTGGTGTTTATCACTTTCCTTTGCTTTTCGATCATCAACTACTACGTGTTTCCTGTGGATTCGACACCCAAGAAATATTTCAAAGGTTTTTATTACTACATCGACTTTTGGACACTTGCGAGAAGTTCGATGAACAACCAAACCAATCATTTGATTAACTTATATAGTCATCTAAACGTATATTTAAAACATCATTTTAATATAATTCTCTTCACACTCAAAAACCCAATCTTCCATACACAAAAACTTCAAAGTTACAAGTTAAAATCACCTACCCAAAGTTCGAACTCATCACATTTGGTTTCAATGATGAAAGAGGAACAAAACCCATTAAAAGACTCACCAAAAACAAACTCTAGTGACAATTTCTGCAGCGGCTGGCGGTGATTTTGACGTCCAGCAATAGTGGTCGGTGGCGATTTTGACCCATAACTTAATATATTAGCTTCTCAATTTTCTCCCCCATTTTTTCTTCTCTTCTTTCTTTTTTCTTCTCTCGTTTTCCTCCTCTTTTATTCCAAAATTCTGCACACTCTCTCTCCTCTTCCTCTTTTATTTCTCATCTTCTTTTCTCTTTTTACACAAATACCTATTTTGATTATTTATTTATTCTTAAATCCAATAATAACATAAGAATTTTGAAAAATTAATTTTCCAATATTTGAATTTTTGCGAACATCATATGCTGGCTTTCCATATTGATGTTTGTTTCTTCTATACTTTCCAACAACTTCATGAAAGCCCTCATCACCATTAGGAATGTTATATTCCTCATCTACAAAGTCATCTTCATTTACATTCTCTTCATCATGATTTCAAGGTTTTATCAACACAAATACGAAAAATGTCAGCAAAACAAAAAACAACAACGTTTTGTTACAGAAATAAATAAAGAAAAATCTTATTTAACTGCATTTTATTTTATCAAACTAAACCCTAAAAATCTCAAATTACAACTACTTTAATAAATTAAGTAATACAAACTGAATTGCTTGGCTTAAGTAATGGACTCGCTCCACATATTATAACAATAATGAAAGCTGACATTTCACCTACTTTAATGACTAAACTAATACTTACTGAATTTAATAAAATCACAAATGACAATGACTACATAGAATACAACCAAAACTGTAATAAAATCACACTGCAATTTCAACTACTTTAATAAAACAAGTTCAATGACCACTCAAAACCCGATAGTAATGTTGTTGTGTAGTCCCTTTCATAGAAAAACGACAATAATGAATATCTAAACTCACCATATGTGGGTTCGTTGCGGCACATTAATCTATCCATATGAACTTCGTGATTTGTGGACCCTATAGGTTAGTGCCCAAAGTCTGGCCACTTTAGGGTTTCTTTCTTCAAAGACTAACTCACTTTGTTTCCTACTAAATACGGGTTCAACGCAGTCTTTAAACAAACACAACAAGAGAGAGAGAGAGAGAACAACTAAAAGCGAGAGAATGGAAAGACCGAGAGGGACGACAAGAGATAGAGCGACAAGGCTGTTCAATAGAGGGAAAAGAGTTAGGAACAAATTGAAATGGATGGGTTTTGTATTTTAAATAGTTTGGTTCGAGTAGGATCAGAATTCTCAATCGGGTCAGAAAAGGTGAACTGCATTATATTTCTTTTTATTGGTTCAGGTCGATTCAGGTCAGTTTAAGCATGCATTTCGGGTTGGTCAGTTTATGCTTTCATTTTTGGCCGGTCTATTAAATCAGTTCGGGTTAGGTTTCATACACGTGTTAGTCACATGACACTTTTTTATGATGCTTGCCACATGGTATTTTCGGGCCAGATATCTGAAGAAAACGGTCAAAGTGACCTTTTGTGAAAAAATCCAAAACTAAGTGGCCGTGTGGTGACAAATCCCAATAAAGTGACTTTACTAAATTTTTCTCAAAGTTGGGTGACTATCTATAGAGTTTTCTCCAAGAAGCTAGAAGTAGGAAGTCAGTAATTTGTGTGTTCTCAAATGCAAAGTGGAATCAGGTTGTTGTGTATTGAACTGGATTTTTTTTTGGCAGGAGAAGAAGCTTGGGCGCCTACTTGAGAATTTTGAGGTTTACCATCATTTGCACAAAAACTCACGACAATGAGACTTACATCGACATACGTGCATGCATTTTTAGCGTGAGTTTAACTTATAATACTTGGATTTGGACTTTTAAAATATTTAAATATTGTTTAATGACTAATTTTCAATTAATTTAATGGTTTCCATTAAAGGAGGACTAAAACTAGATAATCGAAGAGCAGACGAGCAAGGTACAAGTGAGCCCCGTCTAACAGACCCAGCTCGAGCTTTTCTAAAGGCAGCTGGTGGTGTAAAAAATGGCCATGTTTACGAACTTGGGTCATATGCAGCAAAGTGTTACATGACTTGCGTAGTGAGAGGCGAAAGTCAAATACCCAAACAAACCAAGAAAACTTAATGATGCGGTAGAGACTCGAGAAGGCTTAGGCGGTTCTTGGCAATTACAAGAAAGAGCTCGAGATATCGAAGGATAATTATAGCTCCCTCTAAACTCAGATGAGCCACGTTATGCTTATGTTGAAAGAATGATTCAGCTTGGAGACTTCTTCTGTAGTAGGTCCTTCTCAGTATGTTCTAGCTAACAACACTCGTTTAGTTTAATTTAGTTTAGTTTAGTTCATTTTAGTTTTCATTTCGTAGCAAAGACTTCTTTTTTTTTTAACTTTGACATCTATTTATGTTTTTAGAATGTTCGACATTTGACTTAGTACTAATATATGGATATAATTTAGTACTTTTTCTTTAATTGGATTTTTTATAATCAATTTAATTATTATTTAAATAAGATTTTTTTTTAAAATGCAGCAAAAATGCCTACTAAAAATAAACGTAGTCGGTGTGTATCGACCAAAAGGACAAGCTCGAAAGATTTCATAGAACTAAAACACGGCCAGGAATTGTAGACCAACAAAGCTGTTCGTTGTCGGTATTTACCAAGCACAAATACGTTTGTCGGTAAATACCGAAGACAACAGGAGAAATTACCTACAACTTTACCTATAGAGTAAATCGGTCGGCAATGATGGACCACTTGGTTGGTATTACTGTTTACCTACCAGGAAGATGCCGACCATGTTCAGTGGTCTGCAAATCAGCTGGTAACGGTTTTAGCGACCAATTTTTCCTGATTGCCGACCATGAAAAGTGGTCGGCAATCGCCTTTTTTTCTTTAGTGATATAGACCACAAATTATATGCCAAAAGAAATTCAATGCTAATTTGTGTCAATTTTTACTCACTAGTTTTCGTCGAGTTATTGTCAAAGGGTGGAAATACAATGATGTCAAAACTAATCCCAGGAATTCCTTTTCTACTTCAGTGAGTAAAAGAGTAAATATAGACAATCCAAACACAAATTAGTGACTACAATCTCACAAAGAAAACACTACAACTTTTAACATGGAAATTTCCAACATGAAGGATAAACACCATAGAACCTCTCTCCGATTCAAATAAAAGGCTCTACTATAATTCAATAATAAGTGACTTAAGCAACCATAAACGCAACCACAACTCCCAAAAACAAAAATAATAACAAGTGTACAGAGAGCAAACAAGAGCATTGGTTTTTCCAATAAACAATAACCTTCCTGACCTAATAACTCATCTCCACCTCTCAAAATAGAGTCCAAATGTACTCCAAATATGAACCGCAAATCTGCTCAAGCAGACTATAGAAACCCTTCTGATCATGGAGTCTGTTCAAACCCGTTAGTGTTGATTACCAAACCAGACAACTTCTATTCTCGACACTATAACTAACAAACTAACCGTTAAAATCCAATCTTCATCACTAAGATTAACACACACACAAAGATGAACAAAACCACCAATAGCAGAATGATCAAACCACAATGGACCTTCAACCGTTGATTAGAATAGACTAGACATGCTAGGATACCTCATAAAAAATTCTCTCTTTGTAAGTATCTTGTGGTTACACCAAATTCACACCCACCACACCATATGTGGATGCTGGAAAAATATGAGTAAACATTAATGGGCTTCTTAAAGTTTAGGGTTTCTCCACATAGAAAGCGACCAAAAAATTCAACAATTCTCCCCTTCCCAATTATGTGGAGAAGTTTGTCAAACCAATAACCAAAAGACATGCTTCAAAGTTTAATTTAGGTAGTGTCTTAGTACACATATCAAACCCATTATCATCAATATGGATATTTTCAAGTCCAAACTGCTTAGAATCCAAAGTTGCACGAAATCCAATGATATCTCAAATCAATATGTTTCGATCGACCATGAAAAGTAGGATGTCTATAACAAAATAGCACATACCTTGTTTGAGTGAAACCAAGCTCATTAATGAACTTCTTCATCCAAAGTAACTCTTTGCTAGCTTCTATAACAGTAATAAACTTGGCCTCAATAGTGGACAATGCGACTGTTGAACCAATTTTGGTCAAACATGTAAACTCCTGAATTTTGATGATTTAACAAAACATTTGAAATAGTTAAGCTATGCATGTTCTACAACCCTCTAAGCACATTGAAGGTGATCTAAGCACTTTGAATCAAAATCGATGCACGTTGATCATATAGGAGATTTCTAGAGTTGACACTATGCGTGCAGAAGAACATACAATGCACATAGAATAGGTGTTATGCGCATAGAAGGAAGTGTTATGCATATTGATACATTATATTAGTAGGCAAAATGATCCAAATAGATGTTGTGTGCATTCTATAAGAACCAATCCATATAGTAAAGAAGATATATCTATGGGCTTGATGACCACTCGATACTACACACGTTGAACATTGGTTTATGCACGTAGACGAGGTAAAAGGGAAAACTAAAAAAGACTCACAAGATAAGCCTGGTCACGTTCTACATCAATAATGTGCGCATAGAAAGCAAAAGAGACATCCTTAAAAAGACTATGCTACGCACGTAGCAAATTTCTCAATGCACGTAGACGAAGATGACACCCAGCTGAAATAAAGCCAAATTCTGTTGCAGTGTATCAGAATTTCAAAGGGAATATTCTCTGACATAGATTCAAATGATTCCAGGAGAGCACAGAGATCCACGCACATAGCAAGGCATGCTAAGCATGTGGACGAGGATGAGCTGTACTATCTAACAAAAGCAAGATGCTCCTCAATATTTGAAATTTGAATATTCTCTGACACAGTCACGTGAGAAATCTATTGGAATTCGCGGCTAAAATATGACATTCATATACATACATGGTAGCGGATATAACAAAAATTTAATGCCTTGAATTCCCCCAAGGACCTATGCATATCAACATATATAATTAAGGTTGGAAGATTTACCTTTCACCAAGGCACGCTCGATCGGTTGTATGAAACGTTGGTGTAGCTCTTTGTACCAAAAACCCGAATCACCTTTGAGGAATCACGTTGCTCTTGCGCGAACGTGGCTACAGGTATCCACACGAACGAACTTACCTTGGAATGATCACAGTGTACTAGCACCTTTTAGAATCACTATTCT
>CAODLS013459689.1:0-13009 GCA_948243855.1 Flueggea neowawraea | reverse complement strand
TGTCGGCAACACGCCGATAAATTTGTTCAGCGATGGTTGTTTTACCAATGCCCCCCATTCCACAAATTCTCGAACTAGGCCTGATGCTACATTTGAGGATATCTGACTTAGTCGAGTCAAAACATGCATCACAACTTCCTCGACGACACTAGCTTCATCTCTGCCACATTTTAGAGAAAACAAAACAACAAAAGAGAAAAAGAGATTATTGTTAATTATTGTCTATAAGCATATATGTATAATTTCTGTAAGAAACAAACATGAAATTCATATTCTTGTCATTTTCGCATCAAGCAAGTATTGATGTTGTCTTCAAGTTTTCATTCTATACTTCCTTTTTTCTAATCAACCCTAGTTACGTAAATTCTTTCAAATCAAATTTACAATGCTGCAATTATTGTAAACAGAAGTACCAACAAAAGTACCAATGAAATCAGCCAAGGCTGGTTTAGTGGTTTAGGCGCTGAACCTCGGACTGAAATCAAGCCTTCATTGCGGTACTTCTTAGTGGGTAATACGTAAATGAGGCCTGAGACTTTCTCTGATCCTGGACTCGAGATGCCTCCTTTCACCTAAAAATTACCAATCAAAATTATAGAAAGAAGGAGAAAATAAATTACCTGTTGTGATCATCCCACCCAGATAAATTGGCTGCCTTTGTTAAAACAGATCTCCAATTGGGAAGTTGATCCCTTTCGTCTTCGTTGAAGTTTTCCGAATTCAGGGCAAGGGTACCAGTTTGGTTGCAGACATCAGAAGGATTCGCTCCATGAAATATGGGCAAAACTGTAATCGATTTGGCTTCCATACAATGAATGATCTCAACAAGTTCCTCCAAGCACCAAGTGGAATTGGCATAATTTTTGGAGAAAACGACGATTGCAAACCTCGAACTTTGAATGCTTTTCTTGATCTCAGAGAGATGGATTTTCCTCGTTGAAGTGATTTCTCGTCCAAGAAGGTTTCAATGCCTCTCTGAGTTAAGGCCCTGTAGAGGTGGCCAACAAAGTTGAGGCGCGTGTCTTCACCTCTGAAACTCAAGAAAACGTCATATGTGTAATCACCAGGCGGAGAAGAAGAGGCTTCATGGATCTTGAAAGCAGCCATGTTGGAGTGCTACAGATTCCTTGAATATTTGATCCAAATTGCCAGAGACATTAATTCTCGAACATTCATTTGATTAAAGTTTATAACTTTTTAATCAAGAACTCAATTCCCATCGAGATTTCTTTGTTTGACGAATGTATTCATAAGAAAATAAAGAAAGTGGTGAGAAGATGTGATTTAAAATTAAAAAAAAAAAATCATAAGAGAAGATGTGATTTAACATCGCCGAAAGCTTTTTTCTTTTACGCAGCCGACGAAAGATTTCACTTTCCGCTGCTTCAAGGTTTCAAACTCTACAAGTCGGAAATCAGACCAATACCAATGTGGACCTACCCATTGAAAGAGGTGCGCTTAGCTCTCAAAGGTATTGTCCAGCTCATGAGAAGGGCAGTCAAAATGAAGATCATGAAGGAGCTATGGCTTATACAACATGGGCGGATGAAGCTGAACATAAAGAAGAAGAGTGGCTAAAGCCTTCGCCCTGGAAAAACAGCCGAAGACAGAAACGTCGTCTTGCCCGCTACCGGTCATGATCTTGTGGACATTTTTTTTGTTGCTCTGTTCAGGCTTCAGTTTGATTTCCATTTGTACTAAATTTTTAATTTCTTTTAATAATACTTTGGAGTTTCCGATCGTGTAGACTGTACTTTTGAGATGTCAATTTCGTTGGAATTCCATAGTGCTATACTACCTCCTTACTCCAGCCTTTAATAAAAAAAGGTTTCAAACCATTCCCGTTGTAGCTCTATTTGGAGGGAAAAGCAGAGCCGCCTGGAAGAGTGAATATACGTTGTGCAAAACAGAGAAGCCATTTAGTATTTACTATATAATATAAAATATTTGTAAGAACAATTCAAATATTTTAATTATTTTTAATATCAAAGTGATATTTTTTTTATAGTTTATTTTTTCAACTACTAGTTAATTCACCACAAGCATTGCACTTGGATTTATTATATATTATATATTGATATCATAAAAATTTCAAACAATAATATAATTAATAATTGAGGGTATTAAAAAGTAGGATATTAAGTTATTTTATTTATTTTATTTTATGTCTCTTAAATATTTTATTGACTTAATTTATTTTTTTAATTTTTTATTATAATGATGTCTTTTAATTTCATAATTTTTATACTCTAAATCTATTTTAGATTTTATTTCTTTAATGTAGTTTATATGTAATATCTTTTAAAGATATGAGAAATATTATTCTTGTTTTGTGTGTTAACATCAACTTTTTGTAAATTTTGTTTTTGTACAAACTAAGTTTAAAATATAGCTTATTTAGTAGTAGATAAATTGTTAATATCGTTTGAATTAAATATACAGTATAAAAAATTATACAGACCATTGATAAAAATAAAATTATGCAAACAAATGATACAATTGAAACTGATAGCCAAACTAAAATATTTTATCGAAAAACTTCATTATCATTAGTATCATTTTGTCCATAACATCTTTTATTTTAAAATTAATCAGAACCACAACCACATAATAATTAGATTTATCTATTAATAGAAAGTAAACAAGAAAAGATTGTAACGGTTAGTTTTCATTTTATGCATGTTTGTATTAACAGGAATTTTCGTAAAACCGATAAAAGAGTAATTTAGACTTTAGTGAAGGTATATTTGACGTTTAGTGGGAATACAAGAGTAATTTATATGATCCCATGGTTTTAGCCCCAGAACTGCAGAGAGAAGCTCCTTCTGTAAACTGTTACGCCCATCTGAGTTCTTCATAGCTTCTCGAACTCGTTCAAGGGAGCAACAACCATCAAATTTGCTGGCAACACTCCGATAAATTTGTTCAGCAATTGTTGTTTTACCAATGCCCCCATTCCACAAATTCCTATCACGCGAACATCATTCAGTTCAACTTCTCGAAGTGAGTTCATCTTCTTCATGCGCGAGCCCATCCCAACTAGGCCCGGTGCCATGTTGGAGGATATACGACTGAGTTGAGTCAAAACATGCATCACAACTTCCTCAATGACACTAGCTTCATCTCTGCCACATTTTAAGGAAAACACCGAATTATACTTTGCGGGTGAAGAGTTGGCAACTGCGGTTGGTTCTGTAATTATAAAGTCAAAGAATTTCAATTATATTTTGCAGGCGCTGAGCCTGCAAGTTGTATACATTGGTCCCTATAGTTGATATTCGATTATATTCATTAATTGAACACCGAGGTGAGAAGACAGGTTAATTCTCGTCGGCATCTTTTTCTATACTACAAATTATGCAAATCTATGTCTAAACAAAATCATTAACGTTACATCATACAAAATCAAATTTCACTGCATCAAACATGCTAAAAATGACTGGAAATCTATGTTTTTCGCTAGCAATTATTGTAATAAAAGTAACAAATATAACAGTACTCCTGCAATGATGTATTTTGTTAGTAGCGTATTACTATGTTCAAGCAAGACATTTCATTCTATTTTTCACTATGCATCAACTAATCGACTATTGATCCTGCAACTCAAAGGGTATGTTTGTTTCAAGCATATCCAGTGACAAAGGCAGAATAAATTCTCAAGTGTCACCATTTATATATAATAAATGAAATATAAATATATTTGTAGTTATACTCAAGACAATTCAAAATATATTATAAGTTGAAATTTAATAGAAATAGCGATAAAAAAGTTCATTACACATATTAATAGTGTTACAACTAAAATTGTTAACCGTTAAACTACCAACGACACCAAAACGGTCGATTCATGGTGCTTCTTCAGACAGTAAATGTGGTAAATCCATCATACGAATTCTTATGTTCTGAAAATGTTGAATAATTACTTCATTTTCAATGCTTTTAAAAACATCTTTCTCGACATAGCAAGCTAAACAATCAGTGAGAAAGTCATCTCCCATCTTGTTACTCAACAAGATGAGACTCATTAGGATTATTTAAAGTCCCACCATTTGGTATTGGTGACCTCTTATTTCAAATAATAAATATCTCCATATTCCTAGAAATAAACAATTCAAACAAATTCAACAATCAAAATCATTAATCTATATTATATCATCAACTATTTCAATATACATTATCAATCATTCAATTAACATTTAACAATGAACATCAATCTATATTCTATCATCAAAATTCAAACCCAAACCCTAACTTAAAAATCAACTAAAGTTAAAGAAAAAGAGAACAAACAACATACCAAAAAATCCAAGGTTGCTACTGGCGGTGATTTTATGCTTGAGGAACAAACATCAGTGGTGAAGTGGTAGGTGGTTGCGGTGGGTTGAGCTCCTTTTTTCTCTCGACAAACTCTCTCTCTTTCTCTCCTTGTTTCAGATCCTCGCTGTTGTCTTTCAGTCTTTATTTATTTTTATGAATCTGGGTTGTTTCAAGCCCTAGACTTTATTTTTTTAGCCCACTTAGGCTAAAAAGACGTCATTTTAGTCCAAGAGAATTAAAAAACATTAGGGTTGGGGTCTTCTTCAACCCCTGAACCCTTCCCTCCTCAAACCTCACAACTCACGATGACCTAAGGGGGCCCTGAAAATCCCGGCAGGACGGGACCCCATAATATATATATGGGGTTCGGCTGACCAGAAGGGGGGTCACCGGACTATGCCGGACCCCTTCCGGTCAGTAACTGAGCATATGCATACTGCACACTAACATTGACGCATGTGTCACTCTTTTGATTTTCTATAATGCAATTTACTAAATTTGTAAATCTACAATCTATCTTTCAATATATATTACTCAAGATTGTCAATTTCTTCGAGTAAAAAAAGTTACAAATCTGGAACAACCTAACCTAACATTATATAAGAAAAGATAAAAACAACTAAATAAAAAGTTACCTATTTCGATCATCCCACTCAAATAAATTGGCTGCTTTTTGTTAAAACAGATTTCCACATTGAGCACAAACCTACCAGTGTGATTGTAGATATCAGACGGATTCACCTCCACGAAAAATGGGCAAAACCGTAACTGACCCTGCATTTATACAACGAATGATCTCGACAAGCTCCTCCGAGCACGAAGTAGACTTGGCATAATTTTCGGGGAAAAGAAGTTTGAAAACCTCGAACTTTGGATGCTTTTTTTGATCTTAGGAGAAATGGAATTTTCAAAGAGGGAGAATTTACTTCTCTCTTTATTTTTTTTAGTTTTTTGTAATGCAATAATATATTAATAAATGAGATAAAAAATAGGTTGAATTTAAATTTTTAGATAAATAATAAAGAGAATTTAAATTAAATAATATATTTTAATTTTTTAAAATCGAAAAACTGTTGGTAATGCCATTAATTATGCCCAACAATGCCCTTTATTAAGTTCTTTATAATATTATATTTAATTTAATTTTTTTATTATTTATTTTAAAATTTAAACTCAATATATTTTTTTTTCTCATTAATTATTACTTTATTACTACATCAAGAAAAAATAAAGAACAGTAAATAGTAACTCTTCATCTTTATGGAATTACTATTCATTCATCTCTATTTTTTTTCAATCTAATAATTAAATATCAATTTATGAGTTGAAAAAGTGGAACATGCGCAAATTTCAATATAAATTAGTACAAAAATTGAATACAATTTAATAATTTGAGGAGTTTGAGGAGGAGCATTGTTGGATATGCTCATATCTATCTATCTAATTTTTGCTCCTTTTTTGAATAAATTATTTTTTGAAATGAAAATCATCAATGTTTAAATACTTTTTTGCCCAGGAATGTTTAAATACATACCCTAATAAAAAGACTTTATATGGGATGAGTTCGTCTAATCAAAGTAAGCTGATTCACATATTGCAAATGTTCAAAGTGCAACTGTTTTAGTGGAACAGTGTCACAAAATATTCTAGTGCAACTGTTTTAGCGGAACAGTGTCACAAAATATTCTTTCTACAAAATTTTGAAATTCAATAGTGCAATAACAACCAAATTAAATCATACAAAACACAGTGAAAAAAAAATCATACAAAACACAAAATTTCTTGAAGGGAAAAACTGAAGATGGACATTCACTTTTATAATAGAGGAACACAAACTAACACAATAGCAAAAACAATTTAAAAGAAAATAAATCATTAAGAGTATCAAACCTGCAACATCAAACACAATCCCATACACAAGCAGGCGGCGACAAAAATGATATGAGGAGGCAACGATTGGTAAAAAACGTTGAAAGTAATAACACCAAATCACGCCCTAAATGGATGGAAGTAAACAATATAGGTCGTGGTGGCAACAACATAAAGGAGTGGATAGCGTGTTTAATATATATTTGTCCATTGAAAAACTAAAGCCAAAATGTAGGAAAAAGAGGATAGTGTTGCGGATAGCCCCTAAAAAGTTTGGCTGCTTAGTTTTTTCTCTGCCAAGATTTTTAAGAAAGGAAATCCTAAAAACCATTAACGCTAACCCACAGCGAAAGTACACCATTCAAACTTTTGTATTAAGTCAAGTCAATATAAAGAAGAGATGGGTTAGATAAATCAGGGCTTTGGTTGTGATTATTTTGGTGCTAGTTATATTCATGTTATTACGGAACGGAACGTATAATTAAAGTCAAAGAAATTTTATAAGTGGGCCATAAGACAAGAAATAGTTGGTGGTTCAACCGTCTTATTATGTAGATAGATCTCTATCATCTTATTGTTAAATTAATGACTATTATATTAAGCAAAATTTTCCATTAATAAATTTAATACTACTTTTTGAGCATTTGTTCGTCCCTTATATACCCTATTAACTTGAATTTTTTTTTACCAAATACCATAAAAAACTTGATAGATGTTATGGGAATATGTCTCTCTGTGTGTTCTCATATTTGAATATTTTGAGTCTCAACTACATTTAATATATGTTTGTTTTTAGTAATATTTCTCTAACATATTACATATTTAATAATATTTGAATTATATATTAAAATTTTTAAAAGATTTGTTATCACTTGTGCTAAGAAAGAAATATAGTTCAGACGCTCAAGCGAAGTAAAGTTGTTAAATCGCTTTCTCTATGAATACTTTTTAACCTCAATTTGTAGCGAGCATAGAAAAGAAAGGGTAGGGGTTCCACCCTTAGGTTAAGCAAGGCGAAGTGAAGGAGAAGTAGAGGGAAATTCTACTATTAGCCGGCGCTTGTTAGCAGGTTTAAGAGAAATAAAATCTATTATGTAGCCCAAGAAGGAAAAAGGTATGATTAGAAAAGCTCAGACAAAAATACTGATTCATTTTAGTAATATTATTTAATAATATTTGAATTATATATTAAAATTTTTAAAAAACGTGTTATTTTTTCTTTTTTAATATGCAATTTATCCAATCTATTAAATTGAAATTTATTTTCTATTATTTTTAGGCTTCTAATTAAATATATTCGCTTTATTTTGCCTCATCGATTTCTCTCGAAGATTCCCCATTTTAAATATATTTATTTATGAACTAGTTCAGTAGTTCACCAATGAAAACGGCACCATAATGATGTGCGTATATATAACTTACTTCCTCAAATAATTAATTAAGTCGACCATTTTATTTTGTTGTATTATTCATTTTTATTATAGAAGATTGAACTTAGGAAATTCAATACTGATGTGGGAACCGGTCCAGGTCCATAAACTTACCACCCGAGTTTGTAGAATATGGTTTTTTTTTAATTTACTCTTCGTATTAAGTGCAAAAGTAATTCTTTTTACTTATTAAGTCTAGTTATTGAATATTTTATAATTTAATGACGACAAATCATATACATATTGGGTGCTTCGTGTTAAGTAAATTGAATAAAATAAATAGAGTAAATTATCAAGTGAAAAATACAAAAAATAACATGTCTTTTTATAATTTATAGTTATAACATGCTAAAAATATTTAGCTAAAACAATCACCGTACTACTTGTTCAATCAGTAGTTAAAGCTAGCTGTTCAACGGGCATATTCTTCCAAATCATCAGCTTTCATCGCATCTATTCACTTTGCTTTCAACTTATGGAATTGAATCAAAATGTTTTCCCCCTTGTTTCCACAATCTATCTTAGGTTGGTCCTCTGATTAAAGTCATGTTTAGCTGAAAAAGTGTATGATCATTACCAATAAATCAGTACATTACAGTCTTAACCAAGGTCAACATATTAATCGCTGAATCAATTGTTTGTTTTTAAGTATACTTTATCTATTCTAAAAAGAAGTTAAATCTAAGAAATGACTTAAAATTTTTTTGACAAAAAATAACTTACTGATAGAGTTTTAAAGTACGTATTTGATCAATTTAAAAAAATAAGAGTAGAAACAGAAAGTCAATTTTACTATAGGGCTTCACATGATGTCTCATAATCATATGCTTTGAAATATATACAATATGGTTAATATTGTCACTATCGTCTCAACTGGGGACAAGAAGTAGAGAGATGTGTTACTAATTAGACTGCCACTACATATCAAACCGGCAGACAACAAAGCAAACCCACAATAGTTACCAATAACTATAATTAATATGTAGCAAAAATCTAGGAAGAACAATTCATTAAGGGACGCGCTGCCATGGTAATTCTGTTGTTGGTAATTAAGCTAGCACGACTATAACGAGTGTCCCATGGATTGATGACGATGATGATGATCAATGTCTATATTGGTGGCTTGGTGAAGATGATGATTGGAAGTTGTTGAAGGGTACTGACGCATTCTCATGTGAACTACTTCGGCTTGTGCGATTGCCAATTGGGTTTGAAGATTGTCGATTTGTCGTTGCAGTGATGATATTGCTCCTACACAGCCGTAAACTGGGTCACGGACTCTTGCATTTGCCTCGTACACCATCGAACTCACCGCATCACTTCGTTGGTGCTCTGGTAAGTCCTGCAAGTGTTCACCATTTGTGGCAGGATTAATTAGCGTGCTTACTAGACTCAATATTTGTTTTTTTAATTTATTGGAAAATTCAATTTATTTACTTTTAATGGAAATTGAACTTGTGACTTCTGAACACGATTTTAATCGGTGACACTAAAAAAAATAAGAAAAAAAATTCAATACTTGCAACAAGTTTTTCTTTATAGTGATATTTCTAAAGAAATCACTCAAGTCTTAATCACAAAATGTAACCCCTAACCTTTTTTTCGTCAAAAAGCACTTGATATACTCTATAGATAAAAATCCAGATGAGAAAAGAAATAGAATTTTACATATAATATAACTAGAAATGATAATGAGGGGTTTGTGCATTGAATATGGCGCAGAAGATGGAGTGAACCTTAATGTAAACATTTCTTTAAACCAAATTATTGGCATCACTTTCTTCATAAAGCATGCATATGACGATTTTAAGATCCTGGAGTCGTAGACTAGATTATTTGAAAATTTTTAAGCTGTGTGAACTTTTCCAAATCGTTATTAGTTATTTCATTGATTAGTAATATTTATTTATTTAATAGTTAATTGGAATCCACAACAATCTTGAGTCACTTTTCAATATTAATGAACATTTAGGTGGTTATCATATAGATTAATTTAGTATATATTTACTTGATCAAAATTAAAATCTCAATTTTTAATATTGGAAATAATTCTAATACTATTTATACCATAAATTTATAGACAATCAAACAAAAAATATGTATAACTTTTTTTTTATTTCAGTTTAATTATCAAGATTTTATGTTTTCCAAATTCAGGTAATTATTATCTCTAATAAGTCCACACATTATTGCGTGTTAATGCATTATTAAGTTATGAATATAATATATAGATCAATTAGTTGAAATTTTTCATATCATAGTGACAACATGATTGCATTAGTGTTAATATACGAAAAGCACCAAAACAATATATATTAAAGTGTTTTACGTCAAGCTTTATTTGCTTAGATGGAATCAACACCTCTTTTGGACTTATTTTGTTGCATCTCTATTGACGTAACTTCGTGTCCTTAAATAACAAAACAGAAATGATTCATAAAACCACCTTTTCTTTTCCAACATAGCCTGAAAAAATAGGCATTCAAGGCTTAGACCTTAATGCCAAAAGCTAATTAACGGTGGTCATAAAGTGGAAACTAATTAGGCTCTTCATTACTTTTACCAAATCCCAAAGAGCAATTCTTTACCCTTTACCTCGTTTAGTTTCACACATTTATATAATCAACAACAAATAAACTTCAAAGTTATACAAGCGTTTTTTTATTTTACTACAAAAGTGTATTATCACACTACCTTCTATTATAGTCTTTTCGTCCCAATTTGATATGCACTAACTAATTTTCACTAGAGTTAAGAAATGGTAATTTTAGCAGTTGAAATCATTTAATTTTATACGATTTTTTATTTATACTGTTTGACAAAGTGTTTTGATAATTAATGAATTAGTTAAGAGAAAGATTAAATAAGAACAAATTTGTAACTTTGCTAATAATAAATGCAAGAAAAAAGAAAAATGTGCCTATGTTTTGAGACAACTAAAATAGAAAATATGTCTATCAAATTGGAACGGAGGGAGTATGTCATTTGTATTGTACTTACAATTTTTTTTATTAAATTATTCAGTATTTAAATACTTTTTCTCATATTTGACTAATTAAAATTCAAGTCGAATAAAAAGGTTCTTGTGGGGGTCAAAATTCTGTCTACTAGATTTCAAAAGTTTTCTAGATCCAAACCTTAAATTCAACGTTAATGTTTTTTTCAAAAATTGTATCACTCAATCACAAAACTTGCTATCGATCAACAGTTAAGTCTAAACAAGACTCTTTAATTAACTAACTGCTTGTAACTCATTGGTTTTACAATTTGATTAAATACTAAAGATCGAAGCAAATAAAATGAATTACTAAAAAGGAAAAAGTTCTCTGGTTATGACTTTTTTTCCTCGTATTTTCATATTTATAAGGACCTAGGATATTTTGTCCTAATTTTAAAGTCACATATACTATCAATCAGTTGTGGCCAATCAAAAATATTTTTTAATTTATCAATCTCTAATTAATTTTTTTCCTTGATTACAGCATTTTTTTATCCTGCAGTTTTCTTTTTGAACTAGAATAATTTTTTTGACAAATTATTTTATTTGCTTTTACAGATAATTAAACAATCCTTTAGTATTATATTTTAGTCACCATAAGCCATCTAATTCTAAATTTTTATATAGAGAGAGGGAAGATCATGATTTCTTCAATAAAAAAAAAAAAAAGCCTAGCTACGAGAATCTCGATTCGTATATATTTTACACATTTTCGTAAATTTCTTTATTTTATGAGAATCTTGATTTATATATACAATTGAAATTAGTAATTACACAAGGCTGTTTTTATTTCTTGATCAACGGTCAATAATTAATCACCAAGCATAGAGTAACTTTCTTAAGCAAGACACATAAAGAATACAAAAAAAATGAAAAAGCAATTTAAATATTAATTTTCCATATAAATATATATAATAATTAGGCTAACATGGATTATTTTTCTCTACTGCCCATCAACTCTTTTTCTTAGTTTTCTTTCTCATTTTAATTGTCCTGTAATCTTTCAAGGAAGTGTGGAAGAGACAATATAATAAGTAAACTTATAAGGTCGATGATCACCTGTAACGTCTTGTTAACGTTGGTAGCACCGAACACCTTATGAACGTTGGCAAACTTTTGCGGCTCATCGGCGGGGAAGTAAGGAGCAAACACACAGTCTTGAGCACATCTCCGACGAAGAATCTTGCAAGCTGCGCACGGCGAAAGTGCACCATGTTTCCTACCACCCTCTTTCATTTTTGCAAAAATATTGACAAATTATGTAAACCCTATTAAATAATCTATAACGACAATTTTAAGTGCTAATAGTCTTTTTTGTATAAGTGTTAGGGTTTAGCTTAAAAGGGCACAAGCATAGATGAAAACAAGCAACTTGTTGCAAAATGTATAGCCTCACCAATAAAGAAATTAACACTACTAATTATTATATCGTGACCTAATTAATTAAGAGCGTTGATTAGAGAAGAGAGTGAAAAAGAGGAAGGAGGGGGGCTTGGAGAGGAGGGCAAGTAGGCATTATATAGAGAAGTGAATGGTGACAGCAAAATCTTTTGAGAGGGTCCACTAAAGGAAGCAATAGATTTTGTTGGACAAAACATCCTTATTGATAAGATCCTTTTAGGTCCACCTTAATTTTGATTTTTCCTTTTCCTTTCATTTTTCTCATCATATTTTTTTCTCCCTTAATATGCTTTAGTAATTTACAATTATTTCTTCATGGGACGGTAAAATTTGAGACTATTTCCACATATATTCTTTGTTCTTACCCTTTCTTTTCTTTTTGTTGTTTCCCACTCAAGATATAGGGGAACAAAGGCAACGCATTCTCTAATTAATTTTATAATTGCAAAGGCTAGGATTGCTTCTTTTTACTTTCATGTTAATTAGCTTTCTTTATTTTATTAAATTTGACAGTTTAATTAGTGGGGTATGTAACTATTATATATCATAGCGTCCCGACATATGCAAGAAAAAAAGTACAAATAATACTAGTAAAAACAAAATTACAATTACTATAGTTCTTTTTCTTAAATTTAAATATAACGATAAGTTTTTCCAATATTAATTGTTTCTTCTTTTGTCGTTTGTCTATAGAATTGCTAGTCCATATATATCTATGTGTGTGTATAGCACACCAAATATGATATAGGTGCTTGAAAATATGTTTCATAAAAAGAACATAACCAGCCGCAAAAAAAAGTAAAAGAGGAAACAAATTTCAATGAGATTAAGGCTTACATATTTTAAATAAAATTTCAAAGATTTGATAGGCTTTAATGCAAAACCGATTCGATACGATAGAATATTATCGATCTATCTGTCCATGCTGGTCAAAAAAATATTAGAGTTATCGAGAGTGGTGTACGCATGATTTGTTCAAAGCTAAGAGAAGAAA
>CAODLS013459368.1:0-13017 GCA_948243855.1 Flueggea neowawraea | reverse complement strand
CTAAAGATATATCATATTTAAAGATCACACAAACTTAGAATGTAATAGCAAGTAAATAGCTCAAATGGGTTATAAAGGTAGAGAAGAGATATATAATGATTAGCAAGGCTTAGTAAGGGTATCTCTTATTTCTCTTCTGTTATAGGACATCTATTTATAGTTTCTCTTCAAAATATAGCTGTTGGAGCCTCAAAGTAGCCGTTGTGAAATAAAACAAAATCTATCCAGTAAATGACGTCAATGTCTACTACGTGTGTAGCCACCATCTACGTATGCAGTATATTGTTCCATCTGAGTTCTGTGTGTGCTGATAACAGGTCTTCGTGCATTGCAAGAACTTCAGTGGTCTCGGCTTTATGTGGATCAACATCTACATGCTTTGTTCTTCTTCTACGTGCGTTGATCTTAAATTTTACGTGCTTTATTCCACGTTCTACGTGCATTGCTTCAATGTTTAGAATATGTAGTTTTTACCCCGTGGCTTGCTATGTGCATTGTTCTCTGGTCTGCGTGTGTAGTCGTTCAAGATTGTACCTTTGGTCTGCACATGTGTCAGCACTTGTCAGGGAATATTTGAATTTGAATTCCCAATGAGCCTCTTGGCTTTGTCAGTTAGTCCAGCTCATCTCGTTTGCGTGCTTAGCATGAATAACTGCGTGCGTAGATTTGAGTTCTCTCTGTCACCATCTGAATCTTTGTCAAAGAATATTCCAATTCAAATTTTTGAGGAGCGTCTTGATTTTTTCAGATTGTCCAACTCATCCTCGTCCACGTGCATAGCACTCTTTTCTGAGTGTGTAGAATATCTCTTTAAAGATTGCATCTTTTCTCTTCTACGTGCCTTCAACTTTTCCCAACATGCCTCAACTCTTGCACATTTGCTCCTCATCAATCTGAGCTCTTGTCAACGTGCGTAGATGTTCATGAATATTAATTCCAGTGAAATTTGCTTCTCATCTATGTGCTTTTCTCAATCTCTTTGTGCGTAGGAGACAACTTTGCATGCATCAACGTGCTTTGATCGAATAGTAAGTGCTTTATAAGCGGATATCGGCAAGTTTGCAACTTTTCACTTCTTTCATGGATGTTTTGCATTCATCATCATCAAAACCAAACTCAACAATCTCCCCCTTTTTGATGATTACAAAACATTCATAAATTTGAACATCTAATCACCAATAACGAACAATTTAATTAAGGATTTCAGTCCTTGTCACTTGGTTAGTTCAACATAATAATATATGATGTTCAAAGTAACAAAGATACCAATTTTTGAAACATATAAACACATTTAAGGACATTTGTTACCATTGTAAATAATAGAGCACTTAATCAAATTCATGCCATATTCTCCCCCTTTTTGTATCATCAAAAAGAATAAACACAATAAACATTTTCCCCATTTTTCAAAGAAAATCTGATAAAAATTATTTAGCACACTTAGCTCCCCATAAGTAACAGATATTTTCAAATGAAAGCATTTAAAAAAAAAACAAAACTCCCCCTGTTTATTTCAACATATGCATATGAAGTTAAAAAAAATCTCCCCCTTTGGATTTCAAAGAATCTGTATATGTAATCAATCAACAAATTAATGCAAAAATGTATTCAATCAATAAATAATTAAAAACATATATACATAGAAAAAATAACTCAAGGTTTGAGTTCAAGGGAAGGGTACTGCATTTTTAATTTTCTCTTTGGCATTGATTGTAGTCAAGCAGATTCCTCCAACTTCATTATTATCAATGAAACTAGAATCATCATTAATTATTCTTCTTTTTTTTTTCTTTTGCTATGCTTCTTCAAAGATGGACAGTCCGGTCTAGCATGATCTTGTTCATGACATTCATAGCAAATAAGCTTGCTCTTCCTCTTGTTGGCCTTCTTTGCTTCTCTTTTCTTGTTAAGGAATTGGTAGAATTTCTTTGTGAGGTGTTCCACATCATCATAATCAACCTCTTCATCCTCACTTGAGCTTTCAATATATTTTGATAAAGCCTTAAGAGCAATGCCTATGTCCTTCTTCTTCTTCTTCTTGCCTTCATGTTCTTCCTCTAAACCTATTCCACGCGTGAGTAAGGATTCAAGTAATTCCTGTAATGGAACAGAAGAGAGATCTTTGTCTTCAAGGATAACATCTTTCTTAGAAGCCCATGATTTAGGGAAAGATCTTAGAATCTTCCTCACTATCTCAAAATTTGTATATGATTTTCCAAGAGATTTGAGGCCATTGATGATGTCATTGAATCGATCAAACATTTCTTGAATGGATTCATTCTCCTCCATCTTGAACATATCATATTTATGAACAATGAGGGAGATCTTGTTCTCTTTGACTTGTGAGGTGCCCTCATAAATAACTTCCAAAGTCCTCCAGATCTCATGAGCATTTTGACATTGTTGGACTTTGTTGAACTGAGATTTTCTTAGTGCATAATAAAGTATATGCATAGCCTTATTGGAGTAGCACACCATCATTTTGTCATGATCTGCCAATCCTTCCTTTGGTTTGATCCTTTCAACACCATTTACTGTCTTCTTGGGAACATATAGACCAGTTTCTATTGCATCATGTTGGAGAATTTTCCCGGGGATACCTTGATTGAGTTTGGAGAGTGGAAGCGAGTTTAAAGTGAAGAGAGAAAATAACACCGCAATTTATAGTGGTTCGGCCAACCATGCCTACGTCCACTACCTAAGTCTCACTTAGGATTTTCACTATCTCGAAAATTGATTTCGGCTCAATCCAACAAAGCCTTACACCGAGGTTGATTGTGGCTCACACCTCTAAAGCCAACAAGGTTGATTGCGGCTCACACCTCTAAGGCCTACAAGGTTGATTACGGCTCACCCCTCTAAAGCCTACCCAATGTTGATTTTGGCTCAAACCTCTAAAGCCATTACAATGTTGTTTTCCTTAGGTTCACAACCAACATTTCCTCACTCTCAAAGAGTTTACAAACAAAATAAAAAATTGAAAGCTCTATACTAGGAGTATATGTGTTTGATTGATGCTCATAATCTTCTCTCTAGCTTGAATTTGGTGTTTTGGGGGTGATGAAATGATAAAAATATTTGGGACTTAAAAGCTTATGATCATCCACATTTTTATGCCCTTCCTTGATGTATTTATAGCTTCTTTAATTCATTTGACCGTTGCCTTGAAGAAACTAGCCGTTGGAGTGAGTTTATAGTCATTGCAGCCTTTGGACCATTCATAACGTACGTTGTACAAACCCTACGTACGTTGTCTGCAAATTCTCTAGGTCTATGTACGTTGTTATTCCTTGATGTGCGTTGATCATATCAGCTTCCCAGATAATGTATGTTGTACTTCATATACGTACGTTGTGAATTCTTCTATGTGCATTGTTTATGTATAACGTACGTTGTGCTTGATCTAGAATGATCCAGTCGCCTCTGTTTTCTTTCTGGGCTTATATCTATGTACATTTTTTGATATAACATTCATTGTGGCTTTTGTCAACATATGTTGCACGTGTACAACATACGTTAATCAATATGCAGTGGTTTGTTTTGCAGTTCCGAGCTTTTCAACGTATTCCACTTCAAGTCAAACGTTTTGCACATCATCAAAACATAAAAGGAACTATCATCAAAGAAATGAGTTCTATTAATGGTCAAACCTTCATATCTATGAATGCTATCAAGAAATGCCATTTTTGGGATATTTATGTCTTTGGATGTTAAGCCAAAAATAATATTAAGAGCACAATCTATGATACCAACTGAAAAGGGCAACGACAGCGGTTTGGTACCAATATATAATGGAATGACACTCCAAGAGAGAGGGGGTGTGAATTGGATTTTTATCAAGTTAAAAAATTTGTTGAAAATATTTTGCAATTCAAAGAAAATAACAAATTTCTTTTCAAATTAAAATCAAAGTTAAATGCGAAAGTAATAAAACAACCAATTCACACAAAAAAATATAGATCAAATATGATGCAAAGTAAGTAAGGGAAAGAGAAAATCAAGGCCCAATATTTATTAGAGAGCTCAATAAACTATTTCTTCACTTCTGAGTGGAGGGAAACTATTTACATCAACTTATTTTTATAAGATCAAAAAGCAAATTGTTACACATTGTTTTTACGGACTCAACAAGAAAACCGTGTTCCTAATTTTTGTGGGCTAAACTAGTAAACCATATCTCTAGTTTTTGTGGCGGAACTAGTAAACTGTATCCACTTGTTTTCAGGACAAAACAAGCAAACCAAACCACTAGTTTTTGCGGGCTCAACTAGCAAACTGTTACCCGTTAGTTTTCTAAATCTAACTAGCAACCATTCTTGTTTTTCTAAGGCTTAATAAGAAAACCTAACTACCCTCAAGCAAATAATCTTGCTTGTTACAAATCAACCTAAAGATATATAAGATTTAAATATCACACAAACCTAGAATATGATAGCAAGTAAATAGTTCAAATGGGTTATAAAGGTACAAAAAAGAGATAGAATGATTATCAAGTCTTGAAAAGGGTATGTCTTACTTCTCTTCTGTTCTAGGACGTCTATTTATAACCACGTTTCGAAATATAGCCGTTGGATTCTCAAAGAATCTATTGTGAAATAAAACAAAATTTGTCCAGTAAATGACTTCACTATCTTCTACGTGCGTAGCCACTATCTATGTGTGTAGTATCTTGTTCCATCTGAGTTTTGCATGTGTTGATAGTAGATCTATGTGCATTGCAAGAACTCCAGTGGTCTCGGCTTTATGTGGATCAACATATACTTACTTTGTTCTTCTTTTGCGTATGTTGATCTTAAGTTCTACATGCATTACTTCAATCTTCAGAATATGCAGTTTTTACCCAGTGGCTTGCTACATGCATTATACTTTGGTATGCATGCATAGTAGTTCAAGATTGTACCTTTGGTATATACATGTGTCAACACTTGTCAAGAAAGATTTAAATTTGAATTCCTGAGGAGCGTCTTGGCTTCGTCAGCTAGTCCATCTCATATTGTTAACGTGTTTAGCATGAACCACTGTGTGCATAGATCTGAGTTATCTCTGGTACCATCTGAATATTTGTCAAAGAATATTTCAATTCAAATTCCCGAAGAGCGTCTTGATTTTTTCAGCTTGCCCATATCATCCTCGTTTACGTGCATAGCACTCTATTCTATGTGTGTAGAATATCTCTTTAAAGATTGCATTTTTTCTCTTCTACGTGCCTTCAACTCTTCTTAACGTGCCTAAGCTCTTGCATATTTTCTCCTCATCAATTTGAGCTCTCGTCAATATGCGTAGTACAACTTCTACTTGCGTAGATGTGCATGAATATTAATTCCAATGAAATCTGCTTCTCATCCACGTGCTTTGCTCAGTCTCTTTGTGCATAGGAGTCAGCTTTGCATGCATCAACGTGCTTTGATTGCATAGTAAGTGCTTTATGGTTGGATATCATTAAGTCTACAATTTTGCACTTCTTTCATGGATGTTTTGCATTCATCATCATCAAAACCGAACTCAACAAACCATTCTCAAATTTCATTTTCAATTAAAGAAGTCACTTTCATAAAGTCATTTGCTTGGGCATGCATCAAGGATTGTATGAACTATCGCTTAGTTATTAGTGTTCAACAATATAAATCAATAGAAAAATAAGTAACCAACACCACTTAAAGTAAGGTCTTGTACACTTAAACGGTTGCTTCCACTATTTTTGTCAAGTCAATTGCCTTCCACATCGACTCGTAAAATACTTAAATTTTAATATCAAGCCAAGATCTATTTTTTCACTTAAAATTAAGTTGGCTTTGGCTTAACACTTAAAATTAAGTTATTTAGGTAGACAACCACTTGCCAATTGCACATTTCAACTATTGGATAGTTGAGCGACAACCCTTTTTCCCAATTCATCTTTTCAATGACTTTGTACCTGCCAAGTGGATTATTGTGTGCACCCTGCAAGCTCCATGCACTTGACGTTTGAGCCTTTGCACCTTCCAAGTCGACAACCACACGAACCCGCAAATGATATGTTGCATGCTCTACGCACCAGACGTTCGCGCCTTCGACCATGCGCACCCGCAAACGATATGTCCTATGCTTTCCACAACAAACATTCACTCCTTTTGACTGAGAAACAACACGTTGTTTGCTCCTTTATGGAACACCTATGCACCTAGCCATGGGACCACCTGCTCCAACTGTCATACATAAGGCACGCCGTTCTTGGCTTGCATAACCCATCACTTTGCTTGCCTTTTGCAAGCTCTTTTTTTTTGGTAGGTTGTTATTTCTTAATTTCTCGATGCTCCCGAAAACATGTCGTCTTCATCATCTCTCATAGTTCACAACTCAAGAATTCAACCTCACAAAGTTCATCACTTCATAGAGTCCATCATCTCGCAGAGTTCATTATCTCACGAAGTTTACCAACTCATGGAGTCCAACGTTCATACCTCGCAGACTTCACTAATTGCTGAGTCCACCAACTCGCAAAGTTCACCAATCAGCAGAGTCCACCAACTCGCGGACTCCACTACCTCACAGAGTTCACCAACTAACAGAGTCCACTGCTTCGCGGAGTTCTTCATCAGCACTACCTCATAGAGCTCATCATCTCCACTCCACCTCGTAGAATTCATCATCTTCACTACACTTCACGGAGCTCAACATCTTATGGAGTCATGGAGTTCACCAATCTCGTGGAGTTCACCACCTCGCACTCCATTTTATGAAGTTTAACATCTCGCAGAGTTGCAAAGTTCACCGATCTCATGAAGTTCACCACCTCGCCTTGTGAAGCTCATCATCTCCACTTCGTCTGGTGAAGTTTATCATCTCCACTCCATATCGTGGAGTTCATCATCTCCATTCCACCTCATAGAGTTTATCATGTCCAGTCCATATCACAGATTTCATCACTTCCGCTCCACCTTGTGAAGTTCATCACCTCATCTCCACCTCATGAAGTTCATCATCTCCACCATACTGATGTTTAGGGACTTTTCTCTAGGTGGTTGACATGACTAGGTCGAGCTTTTACTAGACTCAATCGATTTGCCTCACACTCTTAGGGAATATACTCGTCAATCACTTTGTTAAGAAACTTGCTTCGACAAAGTGATTTGACATGGTTGAGATTGTGCTAGCTCGTTCTTGTTGGAGTGTCAACTCTGTTTCAAGCCTTTAAGTTTCATGTTATATTCATGTCAACAATGAGCACTCGGCTTACCGCAGGCTCTATACTTAATTATGCACTATATTCACACTTCCACTGCGTGTGTTCTATAATGAGAGCTTCATTTTTCACAAGCTTTATACTCTATTGTCACATCACAACCTTTATCATTTTTCTTTGTGTGCTTCCATAATGAGAGCTTGGTAAACTCACAAGCTTTTCTACTCACTGCACGTCTTTACGTTTCACCATTAATCAACGCTCAGTTTCTCATAGGCTTGATGACTATATACAATATTCAAATTTCTACTACGTGTGTTCTGCAATGAGCACTCAGTTTTCCACAAGCTTCATGCTTCATTACCACATCACAGGCTATCTTTTCGTCGCGTGTGTTCATGGTGAGAGCTCGATTTTCTGCAAGCTTTTCTACTCACTACATATATTTATCATGTGAGAGTTCGTTCTCACAAGCTTTTCTACTCACTATACATATTTTTCAAATGACAGCTCGATTTCTTGCAAGCTTTTCTACTTACGGTTTACTTGTTCGCCACATGCTCTTGGTAAGAGCTTGATTTTAACAAGCCTTTCTACTCACACAACCTTAGTAGTTTTTTATATTTTACCGCATGCGTAAATGTTTAGAACTCTATTTCTCGTAAGCTTTTCCACTCACACTGCGTTTTAGTGGTTTCAAGACGGTTCATTGTACGTTGACGATGAGGAGCCAATTTTTAGACTCGCAACACATTCGATCACTTTTGGTTTACATGAGCCCGGTTTTCCGTAAGCCATTTTTGTGTTGTGTGGCTAAGCACTCAACTTGCCCTAACCTGTTCTTCATTCACAAGATTGGTTATTCATGCATGAGAGATAGAAAAGAAGAATGCTATTCGTTAAACAAAAAATTACACAAGAGAGAGTTGATCGCTTCTTTTTACCACCATCTGAAGTACACCTAAAGACCAAAGCATATTGTCTCGAGTGGTCGCATGCCTAATTGGTCCTATGTTGATCTCTTCTTCGATTATCATCTTTCCTTCGTGGTCTTGCTCCATCGCTTAGCTCTCCATTCAATGCTTCAACGTGGACAAATCGGTCTAAGTGCCCCTTTCAAACCAAGGTCTTGATTTGATTTTTTAGTTCTTGACACTTGTCCGTGGAGTTTCCATTCGCGTCATGGTATTTGTAGTATGCATGCATATTCCTCCTCAAAATCTGGATGGTCTTTGGAGGAAAAGTGATGAGCCCTAAGCCTTTTATCATTGCCAAGATGATTGAGTTCGACTCATTCAGTGGGGTGTACTTTTTGAAGTGTGGACTGTAATGTTTCCTTGAGCTTTCTGACTTCGCCTTCTTCTTGTTTGACTCCTACTGAGCCTCTCTTTCTTTTCGCTTCATCTCATTGGCGTCTTTGGACCATACTATCTTCATGAACTCAGTTTGCAAGATATACTTGTTAGCACGGACAAAGAGGTTGGTCACGATCCTTGGTTATTCTAGGGACAACGACTCCTGTAGTTGCATTAACCGCACCCTTTGTAACATTGCGACCACCGTCACTCCAGGTTGCAGATCGTGAACTTCGAGAGTAGTGTTCCTGAATCTGTCCATATATTGCAGCAAAGTTTCCTTCTCACTTTTCCTAACACTTAACAAGTAGGTGGCATCTTTCTTTTGCTTGTTGTTGATGATGAAGGCATTGATGAACTCATTCCTAAGTCGCTCGAAGCAAGAAATTGACACCTCATTCAACCCATTAAACCAGAAGCGTGCATGGTCCTTCCATGTTATTGGAAACGTGTGACACATGATGACATCCTTCCATCCATAAAGCATCATAATAGCTTCATAGTTTAGGATGTGCTTGTGCGGGTTCTCTTTTTGTGAGAAAGCTGGCGGTTGAGGTATCTTGAATTTTGGAGGAAGTGGTTTTACCATGACCTCCTTGGTGAATGGAGCTTTGGCTCTCTACTGCTCTTCCTCCATGGGAACTATATTCCTTTGCTCAAGAACTTCCTTGTTCATCCTCTTCATGTCCGCCTTCTTCGAACATTCATCAATGACTGGGGCATCACTTTAGTTCTCTTCGAAGGAACCCTCAGTTCTTTGCAAGTGCTCTTTACCACTTCAGGATAGTTCTCTTTCTTGATCTCAACTCAAGCTTCGAGCACTTGGGCATCGGCATGCTCTTTTCGAGGTAGAGGATTTTTGTGTTCTATAACTTGAAGAGGTGGTGGATTTTGCCAATGACTTTCTAATGGAACATCTTACCTCTCTGTTGCCTCTTTACTTCGAGCATAAACATGCAAGGTGGGCGGGAGGACTTCTTGAGGAAGAAATTGTTGGAACAAGGTTGCCACCTCACCCAGAGCTTTCTGGTTCTCCTCGTTCTGCCTCCTCAACACCATATAGTTGGCGAGTACAATAGTAACGATGACGGTTCTCGATGCTCCCACTCCAGTTTTGGCACCAACTCCTCTCGCCTCCTTTTCATGGTGTCCGGCTTAGTGGGAACACCATAGTGAATGTTGTAGTTGCTGTTGATAAATTTCTTGAACGTCGACAAGCAAGGCTTTTCGTTCAGTTTCTCACAGACGGCGCCAATTGTTATTGTCTCAAAGTTCGAACAACAATAAAGAAGAAAGCTCGAATGCTTAAGAATTGCAAACTTCACCTCGAAAGCTGAAAACACAACACGATGAGGTCGGGTTGCTCTCCGAGAAAATCTCCGACACTCAAGTCAATAGCGATTTTAACAGAGTATCAATACGTGTAAAGAATATTGTGTACCTCAATAAGTTGTTCACCATGTCTCTTTATAGTGGGATGATTGAATGAGTACTTTGTAACATTTCTTATTAATAACGAGTTATAACATTTTGGTTGCAACTAAAGATTAAATACTCTTAATAGTATTTTTCTCATGTTATATCACATGTAAAATCTAAGAAGAAAGGTGATATAGTTGCCAAGTGTTGGTATGGTGTAAAAACATTTGTTTAATTGGGAATTCCGAGAAAAGCCTTTCAAGTGTAAGATTGAAGTTGATTGGAATAATGTTTTAGCAATGAGAGCTGATTTCAACAAGAATCAGGACGGGACTATGCAACTCTGCAACTCGAGGTTCTATCTTCTTTTTTTTTGTGTACATCAATTGATTTGGTTACCAGAGTGTAATTATCTTTTATTTTTATACATACAGTCCAAGAAGCATCGTCATTTCCGCGAGGATACAAATGCAAATCTTGCACCCATCAAGAGCCGTAAAATCTGGAAATTACAGAGAAGCGATGGCCAAGATTCCAAACCCAGGTCTCTTAATTAGTCTTTCTTTATTCTATACTGTTCCGGCTAGATGAACCTTGTGTACCCTCCAAGCAATTAGTTTTCTACTGTGCATTTGTGCTCTACAACTACAGCTGAAACTACACCTATGTATATGACGTACCCTGCATATTGTCTTAGGCACTGTCTTGTTCACATCTTGAGAAGCACTACGCGAAGTTCTTACAATGCGAGCAGTTGCTGGCTTTGACTCGAAAACCCTTTACAACTGATCCTTTCTTCCACAAAAATGATGGACTATTAACAAATTCCTCTTCGATCAATTACTACGGAAGTGCGTCTCATACTCCACCACCACCGTCAACTAGTTTTTCATGTGCTTCTGCATCTTTGTTCTCTGCCGTCAATGCTCAATCTTTCCAAAATAAGAAATCAAATCCACCAACACATTCAATATAATTAGGTTCTTTCTGCAACTTTTGTTTAAGATGAAGACTTTGATTGACTCTGTAAAAAGTCGACTTTGTTTTGATTCTGCATTAATGTTTTGCTCTTATCAGGTGATCACAGCAGCAATTTAATATTGGACAGCACCGTAGCTGCACTTCATAATTCGTTTCCGTGCGACACTTCACATTTGGTGTCGACCCAGCAACCTCAACCTCGTCAAAACTTAACCTCACCCCTTTCAGTGAAAACTCATCATTTAGCTGCATTAGGTACAACAAAAATCTTCATTTGTACAGAGGAAATGGTCAAGTCTATTTTCAGGGTGGAAATCATTATGATTGTGGAACATTGTTTTGCATTCATCCGGTGATCACAACAACAACCTAATGTTGGACAACACCGTAGCTGCATTGCACCATTCCTTTCCATTGGACGCTTCCGATTTGGCCTTTTCCCATCAACCTCAGTCTCATCAGAACTTAACCTCACCAGTTTGGTGGAAACTCATTCATCTTTATTAGGTAAACGATAGAACCTCAATCATGTTGCATGTAATAGTTAAGTCTTGTTTTCAGGGTAAAAACAATTATGATTGTTTGAACTGACTCAGGTAACTGCACCAGCAACAAGACTCCTGAAGAGAGCCCAGGGATGTCATTACTGCATAACAATGATGCAGAGAATGCTTGTGAAAGTGGAATATGGAGTGGCATGCACTTCTCAGTTCTCTCAACTTCCTCAAACTGTTTTTCCTCAAAATTCACTGCTGCGGCAGCCTCTCACCGAATTTTCCATGGATGAGCTATTTTTTGGCCTAGCCGATTCCTTTCTAGACTGGAATTTCGACCAAATTTTAAATGGAGACGTCGAATTGTAAACTGAATATGCCGAAGTTAGAGAAACTAATTTGACATTTTTCCTGTGATCCCATCTGTTTGATATAGTTCCACTGTTTTCTCTCATGGGATCTTTTTCTCTTCTATGTTTTTAATTTAGACGCTCTATTTCTAGGTAGGCTTAAAGTACAGACATTATGTCTTTTTTTTTTTTACCAAACTGAAATTGTTAATCTTCATTCAGAATATTATTCCTCCCTAAACCAGTTGATAACTAGGAGAGGAGGATTACAAACTAAGTCAGGTTGCCAGCAGACATTCCTTACAATCTTGGCATAAAAGTCAGTCACTCTATTTGCATCTCTCCCTATCCAAGTAAAACTACACAAATCAAAAGCACTTTTTAGAACGAGAATGTGCTGCACCATTGCTGCAACTTCCCAACTGGTGTTGCCCTCCGGATCTGCAAGAATCTGAACTGCACTTTTTGAATCAGATTCTAATTGAACTCTACTCCATTTGTTCCTCGCAGCTAACATAACTCCTATCTTGATTGCTTCCATTTCCGCAGCTAGCACTCCAAAGATTATGTTATGTAACTTCAAAAGATTTGCAGCACACATTTGCCAACTGCAGATATGAACTAGTAAAGCTCCAAATTAACTCAACTAATTATATATCTCACTATCTCAGCTCTTGCTAACTTGAAACACATTATTGCCCCATAACGGTTCCAAATTTACCACTGAAAAGAAACAAATTAATTGATTGATACTAAAAAATTCAGATAAAAAATATCTGAGATATACAGGATGATGTAAGTTAATGAAATCTGCAGCCTCCAGCCGCAGCAGAGGGCAGCAAAATCTTGGAAAAATCCCCCAGCAATTCCATTACCTCCATTATCTTCTTCTTCTTCTTCTTCTTTATAAAAGCTCTTGCTAATTTATTGCTCATGCAGAATTATTCAACACACCCTTAAGAAGATCCAGACCTTCAGCTGAAATACTTCTCCTTTTATGGGATTTAGGAATTTCAATCCTAGGAGGTGGATCCCGAGAGAAACAGATGACCACAACTGTGAGGTTATCACACGTGTTCCTTTGGAGTGCCTCTTTTACAAGTGATCTTGAGCATCTCTCGGGATCATTATGAATCATCAGCTCCTTCCTCACCATTGTAACTGCACATTGGCTGCTCATAACGTCCCACAAGCCATCGCATCCTAATATCAAAAATTCGTCTTCTTCAGTCAGGGTAACCTCCTCCAACTCTGGC
>CAODLS013458801.1:0-12324 GCA_948243855.1 Flueggea neowawraea | reverse complement strand
CATTTGAACCTAGGAGCATTCATTCAAACCCTAAAATGTGCATTCATGCCAAATGATGGAAAATGAAAGAATGAGAGGTAGAGAGACGAATTCTTACCTTAAGAGACATCTAGGAAGGAACGAGATCCAACAGAAAGGGCTTTCAGATGGAATAGGAGTGTTTTGGATGAGAGGAGACAGAATGAGACTGAAGAAGTCGGGTGGAGGCATATATAGACCCCTACTCGAAACGACACAGTTTCACGCACTGGATGCACATCTCACTCAAGTGACAGGCCATCTCACTCGAGTGACACACCCCTCACTCGACTAACACAAATGGTTACTTGAGTAACACGTTCACAGGTGTTCATCATGTTCATCCGAAACAAGACTTACTCGAGTAACCAAATGGTTCACTCGAGTAACACATGTCCTATCTCACTCGAGTAGGACTTAACCGCTTACTCGAGTAACCCAAGGTCCATATCACTAGAGTAACATGCATTTATTTACTTGAGTAACATAGCTCAACATCATAAGTCATCCACCCGACACTCCAATCGATCGAGATCAACTCGGGGCAGAACCGAAAGTTATAGAGAGCTGTATCGAAATCCAATGGGTTATTACATACAACATCTGAGTCTGTTGTGATTTGTTTCTGTTTCATAGATGTTTGACTTCCAAGGTGAATATCCATTCACTAGTGGACAGTGAGTTTGATTATTTGTTGGGTGTCCAGGTGGGTGTGATTGCATCTTCAGACACATAGGATGTGTCTTCTAAATTCTATATATTTTTTATTTGTCTGGTCTCCGCATGTAATTTGGAATAATAATTATTTGGAAAATAATAAAATCTGACTTATATGAAAACTTTGTTACAAAAATCTATTTGGAATATTATTTTGAATTGTGAAATAAATATTTTGTTTTGAAATAAATATTTTTGTATTAAGTATTATGATTATGAAATTAAATATATTTTCTGTAATAATATTCCGTCTAAATTTAAATATGTTTTCTATGATAGGAATTTTGTTCAATATTTTGCTCCAAAAATAATTATATTTATCTTTAAATAATTATCTGTTTTGTATGTCTGTTTTGTTTTAAATTTATTTTCATATGTTTTCTTTGTTTGCGTGTGTGTGTATATATATAAGTATTTATTTATATATATATCTGATATGGAACATGTCATAACTTGATTTTTTTGATCAATTTCTAGTAATTTTTCCACTTAATTTGGAATTTAATTTTTGATGTTTGAAGGGTTAATTCTGAATTTTAGATGTTAATTGGGTGATTAATGAAGTTTTTGAAGTGATTAAGTTGATTAATTAAGTGGGAAATTAGTTGAAAATAAAAGGAGAAATTTGGTGGAAAATAGATAAATCATGGATGCACTACAGGTCGTCGGTCTTCCCATCCACGTGTGGGTCAAGCTACAAGTCGTTTGTGCCTTTCGTCTACACTTCTGGTCTGTCGTCTGTGTCTGTGGTTGGGCTGGGTAACTCGAAACGACGTGGCGTTCTTGTTGGAATTTGTAACTAGTAATATGACATTAATAAGAGCATAACGCAGCAGAAATAACAAAAATTTTAAACCTATAATTCCACCAAGAATCCACGCACATCAGCATACACGATTAGGGTTAGGGTTTTTACCTTAAAACCAATGCTCGAATGTATGACATAATGGAGTGTTAATGTTGCTTTTAGTATTCAAGGCTGAAACTCAAATTCTCATGTTGCCTTTGCGTGAATGTGTCCAAAGGTATCCACACAAATGAACCTTTTTTTTGGATTGGTGGAGTGTACTAGAACTTAGAATCTCTATTCTAATTCTCACAAATAATTTTTCCCCTTTATTTATGGCACTGACAAATTTGAACAAGCCATGGGAAATAAGACAAGGGTGTGCTCCTATTGATAGGCATATGGAAAACCCTATTAGGGTTATATGAAATTCATTCCTTGTCCCATAAGAATTTGGCCTATCCTAATTAAGAAGGAGTATGCTGAATTTCCCATCTAGTCTTCTAAGGTTTTTGATTTCCTTGTCCCACAAGAACAAAGACTCCTATAAAATAGGAGTGTGCCAAATTTCACATGGGTTAGTTAATGTTATTGGGCTTTTAATTATATGATGCATTATCATTAGATAAATCACTATATTATTAATATGCATGGGCCGATCTTATGTCACACATAATAATACACCCAAAACACATTTAACTTAATAATAAGTAATTTATATTAAAAAATCATTACATTAATGGATAATATTTTATATCATAAAATTCTGAATTATTATTGATTAATCAAATTAATCATATTAATAATTCAATCACTATAAGATAAAATATTTTCAAGTCAATCTAATTCGTTAGTGTGTGACCCAATAAGCCCACTGAAAATTGGCAGTGTGCCATGTTCGAAAACTTGAGCCCATTGTCCATAAGCGGTATATAGTAATACATTATGGCAACCTAAAATCAAGAGGATTCGGTGATCCGAGTTAACCTTTCACAGTTTGATATTTAGTCCTTGTGTCTCACGATATCAAGATTAAGAATAAGGCATGGTTACATGTCAACCTCATATTGCTTAATGTATTTCTTGATCCCCAGTAGATTGATATAACAAATAACATTAATAACCATCTATCAATTCATTTGAGTATGCATATATTCCATTAATCCTACTCATCAAGTGGCCTAGAGATATCACTTTTCATAATAGGAACAAATTCATCACTCTTACTATCACTTATACACAAGATTCATGACATATCCAATCATAGCCTTTATTGTCACCTTGTTAAGAATGGCGTTTGACTAAGTTAAAACATGTGATTCCTCATATAGGAGTCGATATTGAGTTTCAGTCAAATGACTCAAATATCACCACTGCATGAAAGCTACTTGTGACATTAATCCGTGAAGTGCTTTCACAGCGGGCCAGTCCAATACATGCATCTATGTTCTAAGTGATATCTCATATCCATAATCAGTAAAACGTGATTATTCTCTTAGCAACATACTAACCTTGGTTTGTTATCATTCTCATGATAACAATTGATTGGGGATATTTAGAATAGTATTTCTTTTATCTTGGGGTTCTACTATCAAGTCAATCTTGATGACATAAGGAAGAATAAATTATTCATGGAGTTTTTATCTTCATATAATACTTCATAGATATGAAATAAAATGTCTCTTCATTAAATGACAAATAGAATCACCATGTATATCAATGATTGGACTAGGGTACAAAACTAACAGTTCTGTGCTGAGTTTCCTGTCGTTTGTGTCATGTGCATGTTGTCTAAGGACATTGTGCAACAATTTTCCAAAAACAACATTGTTTTTCTTTATTCCTGTCAAACCATCCACCACCCAACTCTGTCATTTTTGCTACTATGAAGCCCAATTCCACTACCCATATCAGCTCATTCTCTTCTCTTTCTTCTTCATTTCTTCACTCCAACACGTCTTCTTCATCTCTCTCTTCACTCCATTTCTTTTTCTCTTCAAATAAGGTAAGTATTAGTTGTCAATTCTTCCTCCATTTTCTGTCACAAAATATCACGGTTTTTCTTTATTTTCTGTTTTAGTTCATAACTATTGGTGGAAGTTTAGAATCAGTCTACCATAATTTTTGGATGATTTGAGTTCTTTAGTTGGGTTTTTTATGGATTTAAGTTAGCCAAACAAGAATATAAGTTGAATAGGGTGATTCGGGGTTGGTTTATTCAAATGAGCTTGTTGAATCTAAGTCGTGGGACTGTTTTGGATGGCTTGGAATTTCTGGGAATAAGTTAGGAATGATTTCAAATTTTTGGTTTTCTTTTGCTGCAACTAAACCTTCTATGTGTAAAGAATTTTGTAATCTTATGAAGGGTGAATTTGAAATGAGCATGATGAGGGAGCTTACTTTCTTTGATGGACTGCAAATCAAACAACTTGGAGAGGGTATTTTCATTCATCAATCAAAATACACCAAGGAGTTATTGAAAAACTTCAAAATGGATGGAAGTAAAGAAATGTCAACCCCAATGTCATCAACACTAAAACTTGATAAAGATGATTAAGGGAAACCAGTGGATCAAAAGCTTTATAGAGGATGATCGGATCCCTACTTTACTTAACCGCTTCTAGACCGGATATTATGTTTGCTACTTGTCTTTGTGCTCATTTTCAATCAAATCCTAAGGAATATCACTTGATTTCATGCAAAAAAATCTTTCACTATTTGAATCTTTTGGTTTAGGTTTGTGGTATCCATCATCTTTAGACTTTAAATTGATTGCATATAGTGATGTTGATTTAGGTGGATGCAAATTGGATAGAAAAAGCACTGGTAGTACATGTCATTTCTTAGGTGTATGTCTAATCTCATGGGCAAGCGAGAAGCAAACAAGTGTTGCTACTTCCACTGCCTAATCTGAAGATGTGGTTGGAAGGCTCAGAATTCATGCATACATAAATATTAAAGCGATCAATGGGCAAATGAAATCACTGAGGATTGGAAGGCTCAGAATTCTATCATTTGGTTTCTGCAAGTATATTGTGCACATTAGAGAAGGTATAATGCACGTCATTCAAGGTTTGATGCCTCTGGACTCATCACTGTGGGCCACTAAGCGTATTATATAGAGGTTTGTACATGCAGTATAGGTTGAAATTTTTCTGAGAATCAGGTTTGGTGGTTTTATGTGCGTTGGTATGGGTACAAAGATGGAGTCTCACATTTAATATACTTAAGGCATGTTGTATCCAATCTGAAAGTGATCTAGTGTGCGTATTATGGTCGAACGAGCTCATAAATGCCATTTTGTCTCTCTTGTACACGTACATCTAGTTATTGTGTGCGTAAGTCTTGGTGCCTTTTTGAAACAGAACCAGCTACACTTTTGTTGAAACCATTTATGCGTGTACTACCAGATACTGTGCGCGTGAAATCGTATTTCATTTTTGAGAAAAAGCACCCAAATTTCTTTCAAAACTCGTCTATGCGTGTATATGGGTATTGTAATCACGTAAGTTTTCACAAACTTATTTTAAAGTGTGTAAGATTCATTACTACGCACATAGTTCTTTCCTATTCACTACTTAAACCTAAATTCTCAGTTTCCCTCACACTTCCCACAACTAAACCTATGAAAGCTAAGCTCATTCCCGCTTTCTTTTTCGCACAAACTCGAATCTTTTCTCTCTTTAAAAAACAAAACCCAACTCATTCGAAACATTTTCTGAACAAACTTCCTCACCTTTCCCTAAATTCCTAATCACACAAACCTTAAATTCTTTTGATTGCTCTATTTCAATGGCTCCTAAAAAGAAAGTTGAAATTCCCACCAAAATTGTTCATGACAAGCCTACTCTTGAGAAGGTTGATTCCTCTAGAGGAGTTAAAAGACCTAGAAGCTCTCAAGAGAAGAATAAATTCTCCAAACAAGATGTCCCAGTGGCTTCCCCGTCAAAGAAGTAGAAGAAACAAAACGGGATTCTCATTGAAGACGAATTTGATATGGTGAAATTTGTGAACATCACAGCTGTAAGGCTATACAATCATCTAGCCCAGGTAAAGATTGCATACTCTCGCATCTTTGATTTTAGACCATTAACTGAGGGAGGTCTTGAAATAGAAGAAAAATTTAGAGCATAGGAATCCATGATTTTAGCTGTCTTGTTGATGATTATTATGCTAAAATGGTAAAATAATTATATGCCAATGCTAGGCAATAGGACGAAAGAGATAAAGAAAGACCTATTTGGTTCGAAACTATTGGGATAAGTAATAGGGTGAACGGACAAGAAATCCTAGTTGATGACGATTTACTTTATGACTTGTTCGGGTTAAGTAAAACTAGCTATGTTGTAAGAAAAGAGAAGGGGGTTTCAAATTTTTTTGATGAAGAAGGAAATAACGTGGTTGTGGATATTGAAAAAATCAAAAGAATCATGCTTGAACAGCATGGTGTTGTGAAGGTGGAGGCAAAACATTTAGATCAAAATGATCTAGGAGTACATTGGAAGATGGTCCACCTTGCATTCACCAAGATCATCCAACCTAACTCCTACAGTCCGTCACCATTCACCAATCAAGATCTGAGAATGACTTACCTTCTGATCAATGGAAGGCAAATTAATTTTTCCAATGTAGTGCTTGATTGGACGTTGGACAAAGTCAAGAACTTCAACTTTCCAACATTCAAAGTAAAGGACAGACAACGAAGAGAGAGCATACCCTATGCTAGCCACTTAACAAGAATATTTTGACATTTCCAAGTGGATTTCAAATGGTATGACAACACACAAATCTTGGAGTCAAGAAAAATCAGAACTTCATCTATTCGTGGCATGAAGTTATTTAGAATAGTAGGTTGAAGTTTTGTCTATCAACCTTACATAAGAGAAGGAGATGAAATGTATGACTCAAAGGAAAACAAACATATGCCAAAGAAAAGAGACATGATCTTCATTCGATAGAAAGGTCCTCCACAACAATCACAGCCTACACTTCCTGAAGCAATGGAGGAAAAAGAAGAAGCAGAAGAACAATGAGGCAATGAGGAATAACCTCAAGCTGACACTGAAGTTGGACCTAGTCTTAGCTCAACTTGAGTTAGGAGAACAAAATTGGACAAATTAAGACAACAAGTCATTGCTTTTAAAGCTTAATCAAGCTTAAACTTTGAGCTTCTAGTCAACATGCTTCAAAAAATGCTAAGAAAATAGAAAGCTTAAGAAAAGAGGTCAGAATTTTGAGAAATGATCCACTTCATCCAACAGCTAGTCCTCCAAGGACTGAGAACAATGGTAATGATGGAGATCTTAGCGGAGTTGACTTAAATTTTAACCCACATGATGGAGAGGAGGATATTGCTCATATGAGGCATATGTTGAGCCATCACAGCCTGAATTTTTTGAAGAAGTAGAAATTGAGGTGGAAACAGGTGAAAAAGAGCACAGTCAAGGTCATATGGTTGCTGAGAATAAGAATCAAGGAAAGGTATCATAAGCAGACACTGAAACTCACTCTGCATCTGCAATATCTCAAAAAATATTTTCAATAGCTTAAGAAATCCTTGAAGCAGTAGCTGAAGAGATCTATGAAAAAAGCAGCTGAGCTTGTGGTTAACGAGCCATTAGAGCAAATGGATGAAGTGTCAGTTGAGCAAGTGGTTGAGGTTCAAAAACCTACTGCTGAGCTAGAAGTAATTGATGTCAAGGAGTTGCACACAACATCTAAAATTCCTACTGAGCAAAGACTAGCAGATCATAGCTAAAGAATAACTTCAACTTCTCAGGTATCCCAAGACTATACAGACAGGGAAATAGTCAAGAAAATGAGCGAATACTTTCTTGCACACGTCCTGAAGGTGCAAGCAAAGGCATCTAGCAGTGACTCAAGTGATTCTAGCAATGATTCCAGTGAATCAGAGTGTGAATTCTTGGCACTTTTACACTTCCACAACTAATTCTGATTGAAATTACAAGACTGCAAGCCCAAAAAGCCATCTGCAAAGCTTACAAAGAAATCATTAAAAAATAAAAGGCTCTCAATGAATTTTTTGCTACTTTACATCCACTTCCAACCGTTGTTCATGTCGATGATGAGGATGATGTAGATGATATTCAGATATTGCTCAATATGCTATTTCTTCACAGAGTTATTAGAAGCATTCCAGCAGAATGGCGTGAGCATGACATGTTTAAAGTCATAATAGATCTAGCCTGCGAAGCTCTGGCAGAAATCTGCAAGACTCCTTCGAATCCAAGCTCCAAGTGATTTTCATAGCACTAGGATCCACATTTTTTTCATGCATACACTCGCATCATTTTATTCTGTCTATATGCTATGAACTTATCTCTGTTTTTAATACTAAATGAAATTGTATCTTCTTTTCCTATCTTCTCTGATTGTCTTATATGCTTTATTGCTCTTGTGTGGACCTTTTTTATTATAACAAAAAGGGGGAGAATTTTTATGCAGAGTTTGATGTTTAATGATAAATGCTCTAATCTTAGTGTGATATTTCGAACTGATAAGGAATAACAAATAAACAAGGCATAACAGCCTTGATCATTCTTCTTAAATTTGTGTCCAAGTGTTTTTTGACAGAGGCAATTATTGAGAGGGAGTGCAAACACTTTCAATGCTTTGTTATCATCAAAAAGGGGGAGATTATTGAATCAACTCATATTTGCAATGATAATTCCTTCTAATTTTTGATGATTTAACAAAACACTTGAAACAGTTAAGCTACGCACGTAATAGACCCTTCTAAGCACGTTGAAGACTATCCTAAGCGCTTTAATTTATGATTTGTGCGCGTTGATCATACTGGAGAAATTTTGGAAGTTCCAGAATGGACATAACGTGCACACACACACACATATATATATATACACGTAGTATGCATAGTACGAGCATAGAAGCCAGTGTTATGCGCGCAGACAAAGCAACATCAAAACATAATATACTAGTCCAAATAATGAACCATACTACACACCTGAAAGAATTTTAGGCACATAGCTCAGTCCTTGCTAAAAATTGAAGAACGTTCATTGGACAACTCATGCCACAATTAAACAAGTGCAATGCGAGTAAAACGCTCAAGTAAATTTCTCAAGAGGATTATGCTACGCACGTAGACGAGGCCTAAAATGAAGACAAGTTCAAGTCACGCCTTGGGATTTTAATTCAAAAAGAGAATATTCTCTGATAGGTACAGTTCATGAAAACTAATGTCAGACGTATTGGTGTTACGCACGTAACAAAGATGTTATGCACGTCAACGAGGCTGAGGTGGACAACTTTACAAAGCTAATACGCTCCTCAGGATTTGAATTTTAATATTCTCTGAAACATTCTCGTACAGAATCAAAGGTGTGATCTTTGGAAATTCGACAACGCACATAGAAGAATGTGCTGAGTGCTCATAACAGTCTCATCATTCGTAGTAGACACCTAAAGGTATCCTGACTGAGATAGTAGCAAACATACTCAGTATAGTGCACATAGAAAGAGGTATCCCGCATGTTCTACTCTGGTGAAACCCTATACTATGCACCTAGTACCTATGGTACGCACATAGTAAGGTTTGACATCATCAATTTCAGCTTTTTGTATCTCTCTCACAATAGCTACATTCTATCTCTTAATGGCTATTTGGACTTGGAAGAATATAAATACCTCGTGGTACGTCAGAGAAGAAACATACAACTCTTGAGCATTCTTTCCTATAACATCCCAACATTAAGTCTTTATTTTGCTTATTTTCATTGATACAAGTTCTTTGTTCTCAAATTTTCTATTATCACAGCTTGTATCACTGGTTTAATCATTGTGGTTAGTGTTAGTTAATCTGTTAGGTTTCATTTAAGCCTTTTTGGTTATTAATACAACCAAAAACAAAAATAAACCATCCAAGGAACATGCATGTACAAAACAAAAATTTGGTGAGAAGATTTATACCTAAACTTGTGAAAAACCGAATCCTTTTACCACCAAAAGAGCTTAATCAAAAAGACAAGTTTTTGACCCCTTTATCCTTGTTAATGCCACTGAAAGGACTGTCCAAAAAACTATTCCTCTCTACCAAATCACACACAAAACAACCTAGTGTGCTAGCACAAAGAAAAACTGCCCTTTCTTAGCCAAACTATTCGGTTTTGAACAAAACCAAAGAGAACACGTGTTCTCTTGTTCAAAACAAGTTTGGAAGCCTTCTAATCACAAGCATAGGAGAAGGAATCATGTATCCTTTCCATTTTTCCTTTAAGATTTTGGCTGGATAAGTGAAGAAAAGAGATGAGAGAGTTGAGAGAGAGGTGGACGGCTAGAGTTGGAAGAAAGAAAGGAAAAATGAGAAAACCTTAGCATATCTTTCTCCTTCTTCTTTCTTATACTAGGCCGAACCCTAATGCCTACCTATGACTAGATTTTTCAATTTATTTAGGCCCCAAATGGGCTGGCCACCCTTGCATCGTGTACTACGCACATAGACGGGGTCATAATTATATCTAGAAACTTTGTATTTCCAGAATCCATGATCGACGTATGTCATACCAACCTCAACGTATGTTGTGCTTGATCAACATATGTAGACTTCCTTCTGCTTTCGTTGACGGCCAACACATCCATTGTCCATTCACAAATCATGATCTACGTGCGCAGAACTCCCTACAATGCATGTAGACGGCTCGAAACACCCTCAAACCAACCTAAATCACGCTCAACGTGCTTAGATACTCCTACTATGCACGTAGATGGCTTCCAACAAGCTCTACACGCGTAATTTCACTCCTCAAATGTGTTCTTAGCTTCAAATCATGAATCACATCACTCGTAGGACTTAACCACGCCCAAAATTTTATGGATAACACTCTTAAACATTCTCAAACATCTCCAAACACCCAACATTACCTCAAAAGTTCCAAAAACCAAATTGGAACTGAACTAAGATCATTCGAAATCGAATGACATTCCACCAAAGACCTTGTCAGAATTGGTCTTAACGCTACAGAGGATTGATTAGAAAGGGACGGGATATTACATACTCCCCATCAAAGAAATTTGTCATCGAATTTCCTGAAGATTCAAATCAGAAAGACTACAGAGAACATCAAACGCTAACATAACCCAAATCCTCAATTTAACCAGCTCTACTAACCTAGTATCGAAAATCAAATATGAGTCTCTAAGTCATATCATGACTTAAAAAAATCAACTGCAAATAAATTGACTATCACTCAATAATCGTTCCCAACTTTTGTACTTATATATACAAACTGACAGATATAGAACAACGTATGTAGAAGTATAAACAGAAGGTACATAATTTTGCAGATGCAAATACAGAATAAACTGACTTATGCCAGATCGGAGATATAATATGCTAACGAGCATGAATGCAAAACAGATAGTACCGATGTATAATTCGACAGAATCAGATAGGTGTGAATTCCCATGCATAACTCATCAACATAGTGCCCCTTAAGGACTTTTATTGATACCAGAACAGAGAACATACAGAGTCTAACCTTAACCTGAAAGACGGAATACAGAATATTGGAATAGCCGTTGGTACAAAGGAATAAAAGGCATGTCCTTACAACTCAATGACTACTTGTCAAAACAAGCAAACTCATATACTTACCAGAGGTTAAGTTTCAGGTGTTCTAACAGACAAGCTGACACACTAAACGAAACAAAACATGTCAGACCACTTCTACTAAGGTCACCACAAAGTAGAAGGGACATCTAGCAAATTTAGAAGTCTCTAACAGAAATAGCATTGGGAATCAACTGATACCCAAATCCCATAATCTAATCAGATTAACCCCGAAGGTCAAATGATACACAAATCACTGAATTTAACTCAATCCCCAGTCTTACTTGTAACATCTTTTATCCTTCGTACTTATACAATTCAGCTAAGCTTCCTTATCACGATCACTTACCCCAAATAAATGTCGTCATCCGAAACAAACATACCGGCAATTGACACCGATAGCTTCTCTACCTGACGTTACACCAAAACTTCTCACATTCATGGTACCACGAAGTCTCTTTCTAAACTCCTTAACTTCATCAAGCCAATCTAATTCAGAATGCCAACCACTATGTCTATTCTCATTTCCACCGACAATATTTGCAAAATGGTATATGCCTATACCTCCATCATTGCAAACATCCTCAGTACTCCAACCTTTCTACTCTGAAATTATTTACTAATTTCTTCAACATTTGCAGTTATAACATCAAACTTCCTACGCCTCTACAGAATCAACGCCATTTTTCATATCTTGGCAGAAACTTCAAACTTTATTCTCACAGACTGTCAAATTAAAATGCTTCTCCCCTATCCATTGGGTCTCCCGAATTCCTATCGTCCATAAACAACACTGGACAACATCGCTCATCCTTGTATAATCTTTGATGTATCGAAATACATCTCAGAACCTTCAAGAAGTAGTGTGAAACCAACACTGATGTACTTATCCACACATTGCACATCCTTAGAGCTCTATTCGTCGAACTCGGATTATGCAATTAACTCCTCTTTTTCTCTCCCTTCTTAGAAACAATAACGACGTATCCTGCAGATAAAGCCCTTATTCAGCAATTTCCTTTCATCCAAACCTCAAACTTCTCTTAATCCCACTGAGCTATATGATACGGTGAGGCCGGTGCCAGATCAACACCGTTCTACACCTTCATTGCATACTTAATTTCTTGTTCAAGCAGAAATCCCATCACCCTTGGGAAGCACATCAGAAAATCCCTTGCAACACTAATATGCCTCATGAACTCACTTCGAGTTT
>CAODLS013458729.1:0-18315 GCA_948243855.1 Flueggea neowawraea | reverse complement strand
TCCGATTTAGCATAAAATTTTCCTAAGTTATCTTTGTCATTATTCAATATAAAAACTTTGCAACCAAATGGATGAAAATAGGAAATGTTAGGTTTCTTACCGTTCCATATTTCATAAGGAGTCTTCATTTGGTCCCTTCTTAGATGAACTCGATTGATGACATAGCAAGCGGTGTTCATAGCTTCAGCCCAAAAATATTTTGGAAGCTCATACTCATTTAGCATTGTTCTACACATCTCTTCCAAAGTTCGATTCTTTCTCTCCACCACACAATTTTGTTGTGGAGTTCTTGGTGCCAAAAAATTATGCTCAATTCAATGCTTATCACACCAATCTTCAAAAGGTTTAGACTCAAATTCTCCTCCATGATCGGTTCTAATGGAAATGATAGATGCGTTCTTTTCATTTCGAACCAATCTACCCCACTTAGCAAACTCATTATAGGTATCAATTTTATTTGCAAGGAATCTAACCCATGTAAATCAAGAAAAATCATCAACAATCACCAAGGTATATAATTTACCACCCAACTAACATGGCTAGACGGTCCAATAAAGTCCATATGCACAAGTTCTAAAATTCTACATGTGGAAATCTCTTTCTTTGGTTTGAAAGAACTTCTAGTATGTTTAGCTCTAATGCATGGTTCACACATATGCTCATTTTTAAAACACAACTTTGGTAAGCCTCTAACAATATCATTTTTAGCAAGTTTTGAAATCAACGGCAATGGTGCATGACCTAGTCTTCCATGCCACAAAAATGCATTCTCATTTAAAGACACCAAACATTTTTCTTTAAAGGAGGATTTATCATGTAAGTTCACAGTAAAAATATTTCCATGCCTAAAACCAACAAAAATAATTTTATAATCTTTTAAAACCGTGCAATATAATGATTCAAACCTAACATCATAGTCCATATCTCACAATTGAGATACACTGAGCAAATTATGTTGCAATCCATCAACCAAATAAACATTGTCAATGCCAATGATCTTACCTTTGTTGTTGTCACCAAATTTAACATGTCCATGATTCTTCATTTCGACTTCAATAAATAGACTTTTGTCTCCACTCATATGCCTTGAGGATCCACTATCAATGTACCACATGCTAGAGGATACTTTATTCTTGACTTGCACTTACAAAATTAATTTTGTTTTGTTTCAATGGTACCCAAGCAACTTTGGGTCCTTTTGAGTTAGTCACATGGACCAAGTTTGGAAGAATGGTTCCTTTAGGAATCTACATCTTTTTCACCTTGATGGTCCTCCTTAAACTCATGCAAGAATATGCACTATGCCCAACCTTCAAACATCTAGTACATTTAGGCAAACCCAACTTCAAAGAATCACTTTTATTTTGTTTGGAAAATTTGTTAATCAATGATGACTCTCTAATAAATGGATCACAACGTAAGCCATGTTTGGACAATGAAAATATTTGTAAAGAAAGCAATTTTTCAAACTTTTCATTGCCACATGAAAATTTGTTAACAACATATGAAAATTCCTTTTGAATCCTATCAATTTCATCTTTCAATTTTTTTTGTTCAATTAAGCAAGATGAGTGATCAATAGGAACATCATTAATACTTTCTAACAAAGTGTCATTCTCAATTTCTAAAGATGTTCTTCTTTTTCAAAACCTTGTTGAGTTTAAACATTCTTCATAATCATGATTCAATTATTCTAATGCAACAACAAGTTCTTTTTTAGAAGAACCATTTACCTCATTATCCTCCTCATCACTTGAGTAGGAGCTTTGAGCCATGAGAGCAAGGTTGACTTCTTCCTTGGCCTCATCATCTTCTTCCTCATTACTCCAAGTAGCAATAAGGGCCTATTTCTTCTTGTTCCTCTCATAATGTGATTTAGAGGTGAGAACTCTACATTCTTTCACATAATGTCTCGGTTTGCCATATTTATAGCAAGAATCATCACTCTTCTTCTTGTAGGATGAGCTCTTCTTGTAGTCATCTCTAATTCCCTCCTTCATGTCTCTCTTTCTTCTTTGCAATAAGGATTTGTATCTCCTTATGTTCTTTGCATAGAGAGCAAGTTATTCATCCTCTTCATAATCTTCTTCTTCTTCGTAATCATCACTAATTACTTCATTTGCTTTGAAAGCCAATTTCTTCTCTTTTGGTTTGGCCTTGAAGCTTTTATTCTTCAAGACTATCTCATAGTTAATAAGAGAACCAATTAAGGCCCTAAACTCCATTTTGTTCAAATCTTTCAATTCCATAATAGCCATAACCGTTGCATACCATTCCTTTGGCAATGATCGCAAGATCTTCTTGACTTTATCACTACTTGAAATTGGCTTTCCAAAAGAAGCAAGACCATTAGTGATTTCAGAGAATCGATCTAGCATACTAGTGATGCTTTCTCCTTCCTTCATAGTGAACAACTCATAATCGTGTAACATCATGTTGATATTTGTCTACTTGACTTGAGTAGTTCCTATATGAGTCACATCCAACATTTCTCAAATCTCTTTAGCATTATCACAAGATGAAATTCTATCGTGATCTTTCAGATTCAATGCACAATACAAGAGTTGAGTTGCTTTGGAATTTGTATGGAGTTTCTTCAAATCTTCCTCACCAAAATCTTTGTACTCCTTGATAGAGCCATCTTCATTTTTTAAAATTTTGGGACCTAGCATAATCACCTTCCAAGTATCTATATCATAGAATTGAAGGAATACCATCATCGTTTCTTCCAAGAGTTGAAGTTGGAACCATCAAAGAATTGAGGACGATTTATCGTATAACTTTCACTATGCATTATGATATTCAAAGCCATCCCAGATCCTTGACTATTGGGATGTTAAGTAGCTTCAAATAAGAGCCCAAGCTCTGATACCAATTGTAGAGTCAATAACCACACTAGAAAGGGGGGGTTGAATAGTGTGGTAAGAGTAGCTTTGAATTTTCTTCAAAAATGAATGCAATAAAAGAAAGAATACCAATATATTATAGTGATTCGGCCAACTCGATGCCTACATCCACTACCTAAGTATCACCACTTAGGATTTCCACTATCAATTTTCACAAAGATTACAACTTCACTTTCTAGCTAAGTGAGAACTCATAAGGTTCTTGATTTCGGTTCAAGAACAAAAACCAACCTAAGGATCTACCCTTTGATCCCACTCACAATCACTCTTAAAATGTGTTTACAAACACTCACCAATAATAAATGAACTAGTGATACAAGCAATAAAGATAGCAATTAAAGAACAATGAACTTGTATCAATAAGAAAGAGAAAATCAAGGTTTGAATGCTTGATTGTTGTTTGGAATGAATGCTCAAGTGTTGTGTATTTTTTCTGAAGTCCCTTTAATGTATTTATACCTTCTCATGTCCAAAGAGCATTGATGGATTGATTTGAACTGTTGTGAGATAGAGAAATCGAGCATTAAATGCTTCTGACAGAGCACCTTACTCAAGTGAACAATCCTTGTTACTCGAGTGAGCCATTTCACGAAATTCTATTTTTAAAACACCTTACTCAGTGACAAACTTGTGTTACTCGAGTGACATATTTTTTGGATCATTGGAGCTACCAACTATTGCCATTTTAGCTCTGATTGTGTCAGTCGTAGGGAATGATGTTGTCTTCAATGTATTACTCAAGTGATCAACCATGTTACTCTAGTGATATGACATATAGATTACTCGAGTGAGTGTTATCATGTTACTCGAGTGATATGTGCTATTGATTACTTGAGTGATAGTCACGCTTACTCGAGTGATCCACTTCAACCATTTTCTTCTGGAACTTTGATTACTCGAGTGATGAAATTACGTTGCTCGAGTGAACTGGTTGACGGATTACTCGAGTGACATGTCTCGTTACTCAAGTGACAACTTCAACCAGTAGCCTCTGGAACTTTGATTACTCGAGTGATAAAATTGACTTACTCGAGTGAACTGAGGCATGGATTACTCAAGTGAAGAATCTTGTTACTCGAGTGACAACTTCAACTAGTAGCCTCTGGAAGTCCAAATGTTGCATTACTGGAGTGAGCGACTTCATGTTACTCGAGTGAAATAAACTGGGCTAAATGTTACTCAAGTGGACATGTTGTTTACTCGAGTGAGCCATTGCTCTATTGCAATTTTTTCCAAGTATCAAAAACCATTTTGTTCATCATCAAAATATTAAGGGACTTGAATGTTAACCACCCTTGGCTCAATATGACATAGTATTCACTCTTGTACTAGTTTGAGAAGAACCATCAAAGTAAAGAAGATGTGGATTCCCAAAGGAACTATTCTTCCTAGCTTGGTTCATATGACTAATACACAAGTTCCCAAACTATCTTGGGTACTATTGAGAAGAAACAAAATTAATTTTGTAGGTACAAGTCAAGAATATAGTTCTGTCAAGCATGTGGTACATTGATAATGGATGTTCAAGACACATGAGTGGAGACAAAAGCTTATTTGTGGAGCTCACCCTCAAATATCAAGGCCTTGTGACTTTTGGTGATAATAATAGAGGTAAGATCATTGGTAATGGTAAAGTGGGTAAGGAACCTTTACCAACCATTAATAATGTTTATTTGGTTGAAGGTTTGCAACGCAATTTGTTAAGTGTTTCTCAATTATGTGATATGGATTATAATGTTCATTTTGAATTATCTCATTGCACTATTTTCAAGATGGAAAAATTGCATTTTTTTGTTTAAGACATGGAAATATTTTCATTTTAAATTTGCAAGATGCATATGAAAAGTGTTTAGTGTCTTTGAAGGAAAATGCATATCTATGGCATAAAAGACTAGGTCATGCACTATTGCATTTGATTTCAAAACTTTCAAAAAATGACATTGTTAGAGGTCTAACAAAATTGAGATTTACAAAACAACATTTATGTGAACCATGCATTAAGGGAAAACATACTAGAAGGTCTTTTAAAACAAAGAAAGAAGTTTCTACATCTAGAGTTTTAGAACTTGTGCATATGGATGTGACGGGACCCTCTAGGCATGTTTGTTTGAGTGATAAATTGTTTACTCTTGTGATTGTTGATGATTTTTCTTGATTTACTTGGGTTAAATTTCTTGCCAATAAAATGATATTTTTAATGAGTTTGCTAAGTGGTGTAGATTGGTTCAAATTAGAAGAACAAAACCATCATTTCCATTAGAACTGATCATGGAGGAGAGTTTGAATGCAAACCATTTGAAGACTTGTGTTACAAATATGGCGTAGAGCATAAATTTTTGGCTCCAAGAACACCACAACAAAATGGAGTGGTTGAAAGAAAGAATAGAACCTTGGCGAAGATGTGTAGAACCATGTTGAGTGAATATAATCTTCCCAAGTACTTTTGGGACGAAGCAATGAATACTTAATGTTACATCATCAATAGGGTGCACTTAAGGAGAAATTAATTGAAGACACCCTATGAGATTTGGAAAGGTAAGAAACCCAATATCTTTTACTTTCACCCTTTTGGTTACAAAGTCTTTATTTTGAATAATGGAAAGGATAATCTAGGTAAATTTGATGCAAAATCTGATGTAGGAATATTCTTAGGTTACTCTACAAATAGTAAGACATATAGAGTTTATAACATTAGAACAAATGTGGTTGAGGAATCTATACATGTTAAATTTGATGATATGATCTGACCCCGAGAAAGGTAGTTGTTGATGATGATATAGGTGGAATTGAAAAGAAGAATGAAGATCAAGCTATTCAAAAAGGAATTGAAGAGTTAAATTTAAATGAAGAAACAAACAACAATGATATGGAAGAAACAATGGTCAAAGAACCAACTCTACTTCCTAAAGATTGGTCAAACGTGAAAGATCATCCAAAGGAGTTGGTCATTGGGAAGATAGAAGATGGAGTGAAAACAATGAGAGCATTGAATGAATATCAAAGCAACTTTGCATATATCTCAATTCTTGAGCCAAAGAACAACAAGGATGCACTTGAGGACGAGTGTTGGGTCCAAGCTATGCAAGCGAAACTTAATGAGTTCAAGAGGCAAAATGTATGGGAATTGGTTCCTTTACCAAGAGGAAAAACAACCATTGGAACCAAGTGGGTGTAAAAAATAAGTATGATGAGAATGACAAACCGATGAAGAAGAAGTCAAGACTAGTAGCTCAAGGATTCAACCAAGAAGAATGACTTGACTATGAGGAGACTTTTGCACCAATTGAAAGGTTGGAAGCCATTAGACTATTGTGTGCCTTTGCTGCCTATAAGAAGATCAAACTCTACCAAATGGATGTGAAGAGTGCCTTTTCAAATGGGTACATTTAAGAAAGGTGTATGTGAAGCAACCGTCGGTTTTTAAATACCATTAACACCCCGATCATGTGTTCAAGCTCAACAAAGCCCTTTATGGGTTGAAACAAGCACCACGGGCATGGTATGACAGGTTAAATACATTTCTCATCCAAAATGACTATGTAAGGGGTCATGTGGATAACACTATTTTTATTAAGAAAAGTGGAAATAATATTCTTGTTTGTCAAATTTATGTTGATGATATAGTTTTTTGTGCTTCTAACCCTTCTATGTTTCGAGAGTTTTGTGATCTCATGAAGGAAGAATTCAAAATGAGTATGATGGGAGATCTTACCTTTTTTCTTGGACTTCAAATCAAACAACTTAAAGAAGAAATTCTCATACATCAAACCAAGTACACCAAAGACTTGTTGAAAAATTTCAAGATGGATGGAAGTAATGAAATGTCAACTCCAATGCGATCCACCTTAAAGTTTGACAAGGATGAAGATGGAAAACCGGTTGATCAACGACTTTATAGAGGTATGATTGGAACCTTACTTTATTTAACTCCATCTAGACTGGATATTATGTTTGCTACTTGCTTATGTGCTCGTTTTCAATCAAACCCAAAAGAATCTCATTTGATGGCCTGTAAAAGAATTTTTCGTTATTTGATTGGAACTATTGGCTTTCGTTTATGGTACCATTCCTCTCTTGATTTTAACTTAATTGCATATAGTGATGTTGATTATGGAGGTTGGAAATTAGATAGGAAGAGTACTAGTGGTACATGTCATTTCCTAGGTTCATGCTTGGTATCTTGGGCAAGCAAGTAACAAACTAGCATTGTGACGTCCACAACCGAATCTGAATATCTGGTTGCTAGAAGCTCTTGCGCCCAAGTGCTATGGATTAAAACCAATTACTTGATTATGGTATTATTCTTCAAAATGTTCCTATATTTTGCGATAATACTAGTACCATAAACTTGAGTAAAAATCCCATTTTACATAGTAGAACAAAACATATAAACATTAGGCATCATTTTCTTCATGATCATGTACAAAAAGGTGATATTTGTTTAAATTTTGTTAGAACAAATGATAAATTAGCCGATATTTTTACAAAACTCCTATGTGAAAAAAGTTTTAATTCTCTTCGTCTTCGATTGGGTATGTGTGATGTAAACAATCTTTGATGGTAATTGATAATATTTTTTATATTTTATTTATCTGCATCCATTTGCATTCACTTACAGTAAAATGATCCACTTGGATATAGGATGCTCAAACTTGATCATGGTATGTGGTAAGAAAGTGATATAAGTGTTTTTGGATAGTTTTCACTTGAATAAGGACTCCCACTTGGGTGAACGGGTTTCGAATGAAAAATCTGGGTATGTGTTCTTGAGGATTACTTGAGTAAGATTATAATTCACTCGAGTAATTAATAGCATCAGTAGTGAAATTGAGACAGGGTTTATTCGAGCACTGTGGAGAATCATGCGAGTAAGTGAAAGCATCGGAGATGACATTGGGTCAACTTTTACTCGAGTAAGATTGTAATTCACTCGAGTAACTAACAACCACATTAATGACATTAGGACAGGATTTACTCGAGCAGTGTGGAAAATCAAGCGAGTGAGGGAGCACCTTACTGTCTTACTCGAGTAACAATAAAAATCACTCGAGTAAGCGAGGCACAAGTCAGTTTTTAACCATACTTTCTGCCCTTTTTCCTTCTCTTCCAAAAAAACGCACAGTCGCTTCCCTGTCCTAATCCTCAAACCCACTCAAGTGACCTTTCAAATCCATTCAAAATGCACCATTCCCACAAAAAAACTTCATCTCTTTAACACAATTCCCCCACCAAATCCATCTTTAAACATCTCTACACACCCCAAATCTGTCCATTCACTTTGAAACCCTCACCCCCTCTACTTCTGATATATTGTTTCCAATTGGCTCGAACCTCTAACAAACGTGCCAAGCACCACTTAGAGGAACACAATAGTGATTCCTCTACTCCACCTCGACCACCTCGCACCAAATTCGGGCCTAAGAAGAAGACAGCGGCTCGCTCCTCTTCTCAACCTCTAACTGGGTCTATTCCTCATGATGATGCTCCACTGCTCCATCCTCGGTTTATCTCTCTGAAGGCCCAAGAGGTATACGATAAGGTACTCAAAAAGGGAAAACTCATGCCTTTAATGATTTTTGATTTTCGTAGCCTTAGACTTGATGACTATGATTTGGACAGCGTGTTTAATCAATATGGACAGAGTGACTTGTTGCGATGCATTAATGTTATTTAATAAGATTTAGTTAGAGAATTTTATGCATGATTGGTTTAATCAAAGGCAAAGCCTTGTTGCATGATGTTTCCGTAGTTGAAGTTGGTGAGTTTGTGAAAAGGGAAGCTACTAATTTGCCTAGCAATTTGCGGATGATGCACTATGCAATTAATGGAAGCATTGTTCCCAAGAAAGACACTCAGAACAACATCAAAAAGACCGATGTTGAGATTCCATGGTATGTGGTCAAAGAAGTAAAAATCAATTTTCGTACTTGATTATGCAGTGGATGAAACATAAGGGGAAACTTCTTCATCAATCGGGTTTTGCTTCCCTCCAAAACAAGGAAAGATTACCTTATGGTGTGTTGATTACTAAGGTTCTTCGCATGAATAATGTCCCTCTTCAGAGAATTGATTATATCAATGTTCATCACAATTGGAAGTTCACCAATGTTCATTTTGCCCACATGATGATGATTAACACGATCACTAGAGGTTGGGTGTATGGGCCACATGTGAGAAGGGATATTGATTGCTTTGTCAATCCAAATGTTAGAAGTCCTCCACCTATCGATCGGGCCGTTCCTAGCTCAATGAGTGGAAGGCAAACTCGAGCTTATGTTGCTCAAAATTTAGACCGAGTCATGGTAAGTGGAAGAGAGTTTCAAGAGCTCAAGGACCAAGTGTCTTCTCTAGGCTGCAAGGTGAGCACCATGGAAACGTTTTTAGGGAAAGTTTTTGATTTGGTACACAAAATTTGGGAAAAGATTAGTTGCTCCTCTCCATCGATCACTTCCGCTCATGCTCCATGATCGCTATGCTTTGATGCCTCTCTCCATTGGATCGACATTTTCACTTTGCATCATTTTTACTTTGTGTCCTTGTTATCTTTTATTTGAACTTGGTTCTATTTTTAAATTTCTTCTGAAGTATGTTTCTTTGAACTATGCCTTCCCCCTTGCTATGTACTTGAATGATCTCGTGTTATCCTATTTGCCTTTGTTACCTTTGCTTCGTCTTTTAATTTTGTTATCCAATATCCTATTTGATTATGACAAAAAAGGGGAGACAAATTGGAGTCTATGAGTATTTTTTCATTTATAAATGTTATTGATGAAATGGACTAACTTTTTGCGACAAAGATTTTATGCCTTTATCAAACTATTTTTATTTTGTGTTTTCAAAGATATGCACATTCTTAGGGGGAGACTTATAAATTTTCCAATGTTTTGTCATTATCAAAAAGGGGGAGATTGTGGAACCAAGGGTGGTTCACATTCTGATCCACCTATGTTTTGATGATGCACAAAAATTGGTAAAAATGACAGCTTAATGCACCATGAAGCAAGGTTGTCAAGTGATCAAATTATTGATGTAATAGAAGAGTTACTCGAGTAACTTTATAAGTTACTCGAGTAAGTCACTCGTCCAGAAGAAAGTTGAGCTTCAGAGTTACTCGAGTAGAATTTGAAATTACTCAAGTAAGTCAAGCATTACTCGACCAACAGAAAATGTTACTCGACCAATAAGTGTGCTCAAAATACAAGAAGTTTAAAGTCACTCAAGTAGAAAATAAAGTCACTCGAGTAAGACCAACGACCAGAGTGTTTTGGTGCGATACAATTACTCGCGTAAGTGTGACAATCATTTAAGCAAGACTGATGTCCAGAAGGTCTTAGAGTAATCAAGTTACTCGAGTAAGAATGAAACTTACTTGAGTGGTCATGATATAGAAAACCAACAAATCACCCATAGGCAATTGTCACTCAAGTGGAATTCCGAGTTACTCGAGTGAGAAACAGGTTTATAAAGACCATACATGTGCTAGGCTGGAGTTACTCGAGTGAAACATTTACCACTCGAGTGGGTGTGATCTTTGATCTGTGAGGTTCAAGTTAATCATGACCAATATGGAACGAAATCAATACACAACGATCGAAAATCTTCGATTGCTCGAGTAAATAATTTTCTTACTCGAGCAAGTCAAGTCAGAATTGCAATAATGAACTGCAACACTGGAATCACTCGAGTGAACCAACATGTTACTCGAGTAAGAACTAAATTAGAAAGGAAATCAAGACTGATTTCTCGCTCCTACGGACAAGGGATGAATCACAACGGCTAGAAATAATATAGGAAGTATAAATGCACTTCCAGAACAGTTAGGGATGATACGACAACGAATACACTACTGATCGCAACTGTAGTTTGAGCTATTTTCAAGTGTTCTTGTGATACAAGTCTAGTTGTTCTTAATTGTAATTCCTTTTGCTTGTATCCTTGTTCAAATCTGTTGGTGAGAGATTTGTTTGTTTCAAACCAATGAGTTTATGAGATTGAGATCAAGGGTAGATACTAGGTTGGTTTATTCTTGAACCGAAATCAAGAATTGTAAGAGTTTTCACTTAGCTAAAAGTGAAAGTTGTAAGAAGAGCTTGAGATTAGTAAAAATCGTTAGTGGTGATACTTAGGTAGTGGATGTAGGTATCGAGTTGGCCAAACCACTATAAGTTCTTGGTGTTCTTTCACTTACCGCAATTACTTTCGAAGAAAATTCAAAACTTATAATATCACACTATTCAACCCCTCCTTCTAGTTTGTTTATCGACTCAATAAGTGCAATGTCAAATGGGATGAAATCCTCTCCGTCATCATAAAATCTTGTGGAAAACCTTACTTGATAACGTACAAACTTCTTAAACTCAAATTCACCATATTCTATAAAGTCTAGAAATTTGTAGAATCCAAATTTATTTGTTTACCAACTTGAGGATAAATGGTAGAACTAGAAATCGAATGAAGTGGAACTTGTGTTATCAACAAATGAACTGCGACAGGTGACCACATGGAACAAAACCCCAACCTCAAGGGTGGATGTGGAATTGGTGGTGGGGATAGTAGGGGTTCTCGGAATCTCCGGTAGAGTCAGTCGAGGTCACTATTGAGGATTAACCACTAAGACCAATTAGCATGCAACAAAAAAAAATTACAATATCAAAGAATGAAATATTTTTCATTTAAAAAAAGGTGTACAAAGAAATTTATAATCAAACTTGTATTCGCAAACAACCAAAAATCCCATCCAACATTTTATCTCCAACCCTTTTTTCTATTTTTTTCCTATTTTACTTATTTCCTTATTATTGCAGAAAATGGGAAATGCCCCCAATTAACAGTGTCACTCTTTCTTCTTTGTTTTTTTCTGTTTGTTTTCCTCAAATAATCCACATTGGTGAAAATGTGAAAAGAAGCCTTTTCACAATCAGCATTGTCATGAGCTAACCAATAGCTCCTCGCCACGTGTACATGGTGCCACGTGTACCCACCTTGTGCCAGCATTGTTCCAGCATTTACGCCTCTGCCGCCAGCGCGGACGACGTAGCGCTCTTTCTTCTCCTCTTCGAAGACCATTCTCCGATCCCGAAGACGATGAGGGTTGCGGCGAGGATCTCTTCGACGTGATCCTTACCGGGTCAGGCTCACCGGAATTAACTCTCAACGGAAAGTTCAACAACGCTCGGGACCCACGCATTCTGTAAGCCGCCCGATCATAAGCCAACGCCGCATCCTCCGCCGTCTCAAACATCCCTAACCAAACCCTAGCCCCATTCTTAGCCGGGTCCCGAATCTCCGCCGCAAACTTCCCCCATGGCCGCTGCCTCACTCCCCTGTAATGCTTCCCTTTAGCAGGAACCGCAGCCGGCGCAGCCGCGTAAGGCTGTTGTTGCTGCGGAGCAGCCATAACAGTCGCTGCAGAAGAAGAAGAAGAATTTGATGAAGAAGAGCAACTAGAATTCTCCACTGGTTCTAATTTCACAACTGGGTCAAAAACCATTTGCTCGTGGAGCGAAGGGACCCAGCCGACGGTGACGGCGTCGGGGAGGACGCCGTAGAGAACCATATCTTCAGAATCATCTTCTTTGAGAGGCAAATCTCCCCAGGTTTCAGTTAAGCAAGGGTACAAACTCCCAAAGGTTGATGTCCTGGAATAAACAGGTTTGGTACTACCATTACAAGCAGAAGCAAAATTGTCTTTTGCAACACCAGAATGAACAGCAACATTTTCGTAGTTAAAGGTGGAAGTTTCGCCGAGCAAATGGCGGCGAACGGACTCAAGAAGAGCATAATCGGATTCATCAAGAATGCTTTGTTGGTACATTTCTTGATTTGAGAGAGTGAGTTTGCTAATTTTCTTGGTTTTGGGTTTGGATAAGAGAGGAAAGTGTGAAAAATGTGTGATATAATATTTGGATTTCTTGGAGAGGTGGGAATTGGGGGGGAATACATAGGGAGATGGGTTCATGCATTTAATTAAGAGTTGGGAGGTAGAGATTTAATTAATATATTAAAATGCAAGTGGGATGTTATTATTATGAAAGAAAATAAAGTGGGTTTTGAGGTTTCTTAGAAGGTTCATATTTGAATCACCTGTTAAAATGGATGGTTTAATCAATAATGGTTTTGGGGGCGGACCATTGATGATGAAGAAGAGAAGAGAAGCGAAGAAAGGCAAAAGCAGGATGACATCATTGCTCTTATGGCAGCAATTTGTTGCTTGTCATTTTCCCCTCATTCTAATCGGCTCATTAATTGGTATAACGATTTTTCACATTATCCCTGGATCCACTAATAGTGAATCTCATTTCATCCTGTAATAGAAAGTCTCATTTTTGTATGTTTATTGGAAGAAACAATTGGAAAAAGCACAAATAGTTCAAATAAGAATTAGAGGAGCACTTATCAGAGAAAAGAAAAAACAAAGAATTAGAGGAGAAGAAGAAGATGAAACTATAACATTCAATGGTTTCCTGTCCTAGGAAATTTTCTCCATTCGTCTTTTTTTTTCAAATTTCTGTCTTTTTTCCAATGTCAAGGAAAAGAACAAAAAGAAAAGAACTAGAGGGAGAAGAAAACAAAGAAATGGGCACTAAACGGCGAAGAGACCGACAAAAATATGAAAAGGAAACAATGGGATACATTGGCTGTAGACACATTTGTTAGATTTTTGGTTTGGATAAGTCTAATGTGAAACTAAATAATTTGAAATTTAAAAGTGAATTTCATAAAAAACAAATGAAAAGGCAAATATTGCTTCGTTTTCTCTCCTTTTTTTTCATAGAAATGGAAAGACAATGAATTTAATCATGGGGATTTGAAGACCTCCATATGTAACACAACTTTATAATATTAAACCATAACTAGTTGAGCCTCGTGGCCTTGGTTTAACATAGTTGTAAGGTAGCCCACACCTTAAAGACTCATTTTGGGTAAAGAAGAGTTTGATACTATAGGTTCAACCTTTCATAAAAAAAACAAAAAACCATTAATCATTGGTACAAATCAAATACGCTAGTTAAAATTTAAATACCCGGCCTTTCATTTTATTTGCAATATAGTACAAACATTTGAAAATCGGGCAAACGAACTTTTAAATTTCAAATTATTTAGTTTCTATTTCTTTCCTTTTTTATTATGGAAAAGAATTACCGTGAGTAAAAAGAGTGACATTCTTTGGGGTGACATGGTCATTTGATGGATTATACACATGGCTAGCATTTGCTGACATGTGATCCTCATTTGGTTATATTATGAAACAAAAAAAAAAGGAAGATCAAAATAATGTATTCTTTCATTCTTTCTTTTTGTCAAGAAAAAGACCAATTCACATATACATCAGTTCAGCTAAACTAACTCTACGTAAAGATAATACTGAATATAGGTCAACTCAATTAGGTGGACCTAAATAATATGTAGTGGGATGTTCAGTTACATTTCATCATATCCACATCAACCTTTAACGGATTAAATATAAATTTTTAATGTAGGCCAAAATTAATATATAATTCACAAATTAGGCTTTTCAAAGTAATTTTTGTAAAAATTTGGATAGTCATGATAGAATTTGAATAAAATGGAATTTAAAAAGTTGCTCAAACATAACAATTAAGACAGTTCAAGATATTTGTTTAATAAACAATTAAAATATTCTTGCATCATACTTTGAGATAATTCGGTTGGGAGAAAAATTAAAAGTAATTAACAATGTTTTCGATTATGATTCTTTTATATCTTGATATTCAGTTTGATTTAAAAATATCTAAATCATGTGGTCAACTCTATCATTTTTTTAAAAAAAAGATCGAATTCATGCATTTAACTGATAACTCTTCTTTTGCGGTATTTCCTTCCATTTCAGATAGAGAGTATTTTTGTTCAATTATATATTGTTCATGTTAGGAAGCAAATGTGAATAATTAAGAGTCCCACATTGGAGAGTTGTGGTGTGTGTGGGCTCATAACTCATTGCCTTAAAATTTTGGATAAAGATGTAGTGACAAACCTACTTGTGTGCTCTTTCACTAGTCCACGCGTGAGACGAATCTCCCCAAGACTCTCCAGGTCCAACAAGTGGTATCAAATCCAACGGTTCGACTAAGACATGCAATGACGAGTATGATGCGGTGATGGCCCAATAATTCCCCAATATTGAGAGTGAATTTCGTTGCAGGAGGAGCAAGCTAAGCCCAATGTGGAAGAGATTCACACTTGAGGGAGAGATTGTTAGGAAACAAGTGTGAATAGTTAAGAGTCTCACATTGGAAAGTTGTGATGTGTGTAAAGAACTTATAAGTTATCTGAACTCATAACTCATTGCATTAAGGTTTTGGATAAAGATGTAGTGTCAAATCCATTTGTGTGTTCTTTCACTAGGTCCACGTGCAATGCGATCCTCCCAGAAGCTCACCAGGTCCAGCAGTTCAAATACGGACAAAACAAACTCATAACTTTAGCTTTCAAATTCTTATTTTCATAAACATGATTTGATCAAACTATATACAAAACATTAAAAAAATGCAAATTATTGGTTTTCCAAAACTTTGAATAAGATAAATATATTAAGAAAGCCATCTCTGCAATATTATAGTGAATTATTTCCGCCATCAAGAGTTAAATTTAACTAATATTTTCCACTATCAATCATTTATTTCACAAAAATACATTTTAAAAGGAATCAGACCTAGCTAGGCAGAGGAACATGTCCGCCAAGAAATCAATCTTTTGAAGCTGACCACCATGGTCAAATCTGACTTTGACCATCGAATTCTCATTTGCCATTATTAGTAACTTAACCTTCCGCCGTCACGACAACTCACACTTGCGAGGAACCGCAATGTTTGAGTCTTACATTGATTTCTTCATAAAACGACAAAAGAGTTCATGCAGCTTATGTCTGCAGAAACATTTGTAGCAACCCAAGAAAATTAATTAAAAATTAACCAAATATACACATGATCAATTTAGGAGGTTACGTTGGAACCTTCATCATGCATGGCTTTGCTCATGGATGTGTGGATGTGATGATAGTGTCAAATATATTAATATAGATTTGGAGCAAATTCCAAATAGAATTCCTGGGTATGAATAAAATATAATAGTACGTATTATTTATATGCTATTTGGTGTTGCTTATTTTTTAAATTATATGACATGATCAATGCGTACATCGAAGACTTAAATTTGTACATTCTTGAAAAGGATATATATTATATCTTTGAGTTGGTGCACGATTAAACAAAATAATAATTGACGGTTGAATATTGATTTGAAACTTTAAAGTTAAATTAAGCTTGTGTTTTAGTCGATCTTACATTGCATATGACACATCAAGTTCTCTTTCGTGGCTTGATTGAAAATTTAATTTCCTCGTTAACTAGACGTAAATTTGGGTCTTATAAGTAAAATTTTTCTTTTACTTAAAGTGAGGTTTGAGTGAGCCATTGAAACTCTTGACCTAATGAGCCGGTTATAAGTGAAAAACAACAGAGTTCATTGTAAACTAATTACTTTCCTTTTTAATTAGTTCATTAATAAAATTAAAATTCTCTATTATTATAACATCTCACCTAAACAGATAATTGAAGTTAGTATAAGTTGAACTAGTTGTTGTCTAAAGTTCCACATCAGATTCATGTGGAACGATGGAAAGATTTATAAGTATAAAAACATTTCTATTTAAGTAACTCAAATTTTAAATTTAATAGTTGGAAGTCCATTAGTAGTCAAACAATTGCTTGCTTGTGTTGGTGACCATCATTTTAATTAGTTTTCTTTTTGATGTTAGAAAAATTCCATTAAATTATTTCTTTTATCATGATGGATAAAAGTTAGATTAGTGTATTCTTTTGAACAGTTGCAAATGCTTCAAGAATTATGCCATTTATTTAAGATTCTATTGAATATTTTTTAATGAAAAAAATCCACTCAAAATCAAAATGTTAACTATGAACTAACACTTTGTTCGTGAGGGTCATTTTTCTTTCAAAACAAAATGCATATAAAAATGAATAGATAATGAAGAGAAAGGAAGATAAATGTTGTTTTTGCATCTTTGGTTAATTAATAAACATACCTGGTCAAATATGAGATTTGACAGACAAGAAGCTCTTCAAGTAATTGAAATATTATCAGTTTCAAAGTTTATTTTCAAACGCTTAGCAAATGATAAAAAAACCCACTAGTGTGGTTTTGTGGCTTAAAGGGCTAGATTATATTTGTAGATCATATACATTTATGGGTTTGATTTTGAATTCAATAGATGATGGTGACAAATGAGATAACCCAAATCCTCACTTAATACATATAATTGTTTAAATATTTTGAAATCAATTATTTAACAGATTAATGAATTACACAATTCAGTAATCGACTTTGGCGATTTATGCCTTCAGAAAAGAACCACTTGTACTCTAAGATTGCTTCTTGTCAATATATAGACTTTACATTTGTTAAGGTGGAATTTCGCATGATCAATTTAACTAAGAATATAATCAAGTTTGATGAAGAAAAATTAAATATAATATCAATGTAAAGAACAACATAATATATTTGATTGAGCAGTGCAATGAATCAAAAAATATACTTCAACCACACATTCTTCATTTTTCATACAAAAATGGGCAAATAGTAACAATTAGTAATTCTCAAAGTTGGTTTTGTACTGTTGGAATTGTGGATTTACAACATGTGCAAATCACAAATATATGCATTCAGACGCATATATTTATCACTATATTAAAGTTTAAGAGCCCAGTTGAAGTGATTAAATTAATTGATCTATGGTTGTGGGAATTCTTAAAATTCCAAAATAAGAACATGTTTTGGTGGTTGATGTAGTGATTTGACACATTTGTTTGATAAATCTTATAGTTGTAGACATTGAGACTTCAGCAAATTGGTCTTAACATACTTGTTCTTGAGCACCAAATACTCTTTATTTTATGAAACTCAGAAAATTCAGGCTGCTTTGAAGATTGTAGATTTCTTGAAAAACGTGATAAGGTGTGTACAGGTTGATCTTTCCTTCTTTTATTTTCAACTTCTACGTGCTCTTTTTTTTTTTCAGATTAGAAATTGAATCAATTTTCTTTTCTTTTTTAATTATTTGACTGATTTTTGCAAGTTGACAGTGTCAGTAGTCCAATTCTAATACATGATCACGACGACTAAGGTCATCCCTAACCTAAAATTTTATTTTTAACTCTAAATATACAGTTGCTACAGTAAAATTATCTCTTACCCACAACTCTATTTCCAACTCTAAAAAAGAATATTATTGAAATATTCATTTTATCTTGATTTTATAATTTTTTTTCCATAAACTAAACATAAACTTAGTTTTTTTATTACCTATTAAACAAAATTAATTATAAAAATTTATTTTTAATTATGAATTAATGATAATATATTTTAATTA
>CAODLS013458383.1:0-10924 GCA_948243855.1 Flueggea neowawraea | reverse complement strand
TATATAGACCATTTTGCAGTCCAAAATGGGAAACTATTGGAACCTCAAATTGTGTAATAGAAGTCTAAAACTATGAACAACAGCATATGGACAACTAAATTTTGGCACCGTTATTTGAAACTTATAAATGACTTTTACTCCTCTACACAACTTGCGTATAATTTTGCTGCATGAAATTAGTATACGATTCATCACCTACATTATTCAGGTAATTGCAACAATTCGTATAATACAAAAAGATTTTTTTTAAAATTCAATACAATGCCAAGTGTATTTTTATAATCTAATCAGAAGAGTAGTTTTAGATAACTATTAGACTTGTAATTTATTGGATGAGATCAAATAAAATTACTTATCCAAACATTAAATTTTGGTTATTGGTGGCAAATTGGTCCTATCCAAATTTTTTTATAAATAATTTAATCAAGATGAGTAGGCTAGCAATAAACCGACCCTTATCACATTAGGAAAGGGCACGTAAAATTCTCTTTTTTAGAATTTTCTCACATCAGATAATTGGTTGATAATGGCTTTGTCAGTGCAAATAAAGATGTGTTTATGTCAAAGTCTTACATGTGAAGACAATTCTTTAATTTGCCACATCTACCCAATAGACATATTATTTGACTAATTAATTAAGGGAGGTGACGTCCAAGTAACACCATAAAGTAGTTAACCCTAGTTACATAATTATTTAAATCTTACCGGATTAACCTTGAAACATAAGTTTTAAAACAAGGTTATCATGATTTTGCTCCTTAAATTAACCATGTATTTTCTAGAAAAAGAAAATAATTGGGAGAAGCATGTGAAGCTGGTCAGTCTTGGTCATGGATGACTGCTAAATATTGGAGATGTAGTGATAAAAATTGTATGATATAGAAGACCAACATGGTCTCATAAACTAAAGTTTTGGCTGATGCTCTGATCCGTAATTGTCATGTGCTACTCCCCAGATGATAATTACAATTTAAAACTAAATATTTTTCAAATGATTTTTTTTGATAGCACTAAATAATACTATTATTAACTTTTAAATAGTTAAAATATTATTAATAATAATTTTTTATGACTCGTAAATATCCTAAATATCAGTAGTTAATCCTGTCAAATAATTGAAGCTAATCAAGCTATTTATCAAAATTCGTCAACGGTAATTTTCATGAAATAGTAACATAATGATAATTAATTAATCTTTCAATCCAAGAAGATAGAATCTTGACAGTTTTGACAGAAAGTTTTAAAAAAACTGCCGGGCAACAAAAAATGACTCAGTTTAGAGAATTTTATTTTAGTGCCGAAAACGACGCTAATTATTTACAGTATTTCTTTTTTAAATTAAATTTTATTAAGGGTGTATCTAATTCAAAGCAAAGCACAGCACAGCACAAATATAACCTAAACGTTTGTAATAAATAATGGACCCAAATTTAATTGCTTAACCTACTTTTCAAAACCAAGCGGCCTATTCCACAGTTGCAAATTTCCTGACATGAGAACTCAACTTTGATGTTCCGGACATTAATGTGTTTTTAACGTTGTTTAATTCATTCAGACGTGGATAGGGTAAGAAGAGCTTGATTACACGCGCTCACGGTGTCTGCTTTTGACAAAGTCAAAGTCTTCGTTCTTGAACTCCTCCTACTACTTGATTCATACATTCATTGATTTTTAAATATATAAATATCAAAGTCTTCTAACCTATCCAATACCAATTTCAGCCTTCCTTCTCTGATAACGAACAATTATTGTTTGCGTTGAAAATTTTGGCTTCATTTTTGATTAATTATAGCGTCATTGCAAAGGGCTCTTCCTGGTTTTGCAGTCCAAGAACACTGTTGTTGTTGCAGTTTTGCAGTGAAGCTTTTGAGAAGATGGCTAGTAAGGACAGCAATTATGCTCGTTCCTTGGAGGAAACGCCGACGTGGGCTGTTGCTGTGGTGGTCTTTGTTATCATTGTCATTTCAATTATCATCGAACATCTAATCCATATGGTTGAAAAGGTTCGTGCTTAAGTTTCATTCTATACTGCAGTTACGTTCAAAGAGCTGAGAAGGTTCGGTTTCTAGTATGAGTTTAATGGAAATAGAACTCTGTAACGTACATGTAATTTTATACGTAGTTCACTATCAAAAAGAAATTCGAATTCCAAGTAGCTGAAATTTAAGTTTCTGTTATGGTTTAGCTTAATTTAAGGAAGAAACATGAAGGGTTGACTCAGTTTTAGTGATTTAAAGAATGTTAAAGAAGTGTAGTTCGACCTGATATGATGATATTGAGACCTGAAATTTCTTTGGTTTCTGACAGTTTTTGAAGAGAAAGAACAAGCCAGCGCTAGTCGAAGCTCTTGAAAAGGTTAAAGGAGGTAAGACATATGCTATAATGAAGTTGTTCTTGCCAATCTTTGAAGTCAAATATGTTTTCTGAATCTGAAAATGGTCTTTAATGTGATTTTGATTTTGTTGCAGAGCTTATGCTAATGGGTTTCATATCATTACTCCTAACAGTGGGACAAGGACCAATCTCTGATATGTGTATTTCAAAAAGTGTTGCATCTACTTGGCATCCTTGTAACAGAGACCATGAGAAAGATGATTCTGGCAATTCTCGCCGGAGACTTCTTCAGTTCTTAGATCCTGATGCAAGTACTAGACGAATTTTAGCAACATCAAAAGAAGACAAATGTCAAGAATCGGTAACTATATGATCTTAACTCCTTCACTAACAACTTGTTTTCAACAATTTGCAGAGTCACATACTGTTATTTTTCTATAAACAGAGACAATTCTGTTCATTACAGGCTATAAAAATTGCTGAACTGAGTATTTAATGCTCGTTCTTGTGAATGTTTCAGGGGAAAGTTGCGTTAGTATCAGCATATGGTATCCATCAGCTCCACATATTCATCTTTGTATTGGCAGTTTTGCATGTGTTGTACTGCATAATTACCTATGCTTTGGGCAGAACCAAGGTAAGTGAAATACTAATTTGCTTATTTTAACTGCTTGTGTTTTATCTGCATCCAGTCCTTCTAAATGGGCATTGGTTTTTAATGGTTCCCTGGATTGCAGATGAGGAAGTGGAAGGCATGGGAGAATGAAACAAGAACTATTGAGTACCAATACCATAATGGTAAATCTTTACTCCAATACTTCTGCTAAAGCATGCTCTGACGAATAAAGCATCGTGCTTTAGGCATGCTTTTTACGACAATTCAATCACTCAAATTTTACAGTTGTTAAACAGATTGAACTGAAAATTGTTTGACTTTTGCAGATCCTGAGAGGTTTAGGTTCACCAGGGATACATCTTTTGGAAGGAGGCATCTCAACTTATGGAGTCGCTCTCAAGTTTTTCTCTGGATTGTAAGTCTTGGAATATAAATTCTCTAAACAAACTTCCATTTCAAAACTTCATAACAACGTACTAAACATATTATAAATGTATTTCTTTGACTAATTCTGATGGTTCTGCTTTTGTCTCAATGCCAGGTTTGTTTCTTCAGACAGTTCTTTGGATCAGTTACAAAGGTCGATTATTTGACATTGAGGCATGGATTTATAACAGTAAGTTAAAGCATAAGACCATTGCACTACGCATATTTGTCAGTCTAAAAACCATTCCGTTATTCTCATAGCTAATGCGATGTTATGTTACTTTAGGCACATTTGGCCCCTGGAAGCGAAACAAGATTTGATTTCCAGAAATACATCAACAGATCACTCGAGGATGATTTCAAAGTTGTCGTCGGTATCAGGTTTGTGCTGCTGCTGAGCGTTTACTCATGACTTGTGAATGATTATTCATTTCCATAAATGCTAACCTTATTTTGCATATGCAGCCCTGTGATCTGGTTTATTGCGGTGCTATTTTTACTGTCAAATACTCATGGTAAGCTTTACTTCTGGTAATGTTGTCAGATGATATTTGATAAACCTTATTTGATTCAAAGACTAATATGTGCTTCTGTATTTCCACGGCAGGGTTGTATGCATACCTGTGGTTACCATTTCTTCCCTTGATTGTAAGCACAAAATCAATTCTTATTAATATACAATCCATACTAATACCAAAGTTATAAAGCATGAAGTGCTCACAACTGTAATTGTGAAATTGCAGATAATCTTGTTGGTGGGAGCTAAGCTACAAGTGATCATAACTCAGCTGGGGCTAAGGATTCAAGACAGAGGTGATGTTGTTAAGGGTGCTCCTGTCGTTCAACCAGGCGATGACCTCTTCTGGTTCGGCAGCCCGCGTTTCATTCTCTTCCTCATTCATTTATGTCTCTTTCAGGTATGTATTCATTTATCTTTATACTAATCCATTTACATTATGTCTCCATATGATTACTTATTTGTCGCCTTCGGAACTTCCTTCTTGCAGAACGCATTTCAGCTTGCTTTCTTCATATGGAGTGTGGTAAGCAGTTCTCATCTGTCATTGCTATAATTTGGCTCAAGTTAATCAAATCCGATAGCTTTCATGAATTTTGTCAACTAAACTTATATCTTTCTCTCTATTTCAGTACGAATTCACGATAAATTCTTGCTTCCACGAAAAAACGGAAGACATTGTTATCAGAATCACAATGGGGTGAGCTATGATATGCACTTAGCATTGCTACCTTGTCACAGAATGCAATTCTTATGAACATGCTATAATCTGTTCATTGCTGACTCCATCCCAATTCGGATTTTGCAGGGTTGTCATACAGGTCCTGTGCAGTTATGTGACTCTGCCTCTATACGCTCTAGTAACACAGGTGAGAAGCTGATGACACAGATTTCTGAATTAACACAAACGATATAAGAACACTGCTTCAAAACATCGTTTAAGCTCTGTAACTGAACACTGCTTCAAAACGTCGTTAAGCTCTGTAACTGAACACTGTTTCAAAACATCGTTTAAGCTCTGTAACTGACACTAATCTCTACAAATCAATGTTACAGATGGGTTCTAGCATGAGACCAACAGTCTTCAATGACCGAGTTGCAACAGCGCTTAAACACTGGCACCATATAGCCAAAAAGCACGCCAAGCACGGCAAGAATTCTGAGTCACACACACCATTGTCTAGCAGGACTGCAACTCCCACATATGGCATGTCACCAGTGCATCTGTTGCACAACTACCGCAGCAGCACCGCTCCTGACAGCTTCCATAACTCTCCGACACATCCCAACTACGAACACGACCAATGGGACCCTGAAGCACTGAATTCTGTGCATGATCATGAGATCTATGATGATGAAAGTCCTCACATTGTAGAACATGAAGCTCCAGCACCTGCTGTAACAATTCAGGATCCAAGCTCGGTGCAATTGCCTCCGGGACCTGGTTCAATTCGTACTCAGCATGAATCAGGAATTAGTTTGAATGAGTTTACATTCAGGAGAGGAGTTGAATGATGAATGAAAAGAGAAAAGGAAACACAGGGGCCAAAATGTAAAGTTCTTGTACATGAGGATGTATAAAAGCATAGATGCCACAGAATCCAGGGCCAAAATAAGGTCTGGGATTGATTAAGGCACACCATATAAAGATTGGCTGATACCTGGATTTTTTTTTTCTTTCTTTGTTTTTGATTTTTAGGCAGCTCTTTTGAATTGGACTTCATATGTAGATTCAGTTTTGTTGTGTCTTTTCTTTCTGTTGATAGTAAAACAGCTTTTTTTTTTCCCGAAAGATTGATATGTAATGCTTTAAGACAGTTTCTTCTGTTGATAGTAAAACAGTTCTTTTACCCTAGAGATTGATATGTAATGCTTTAAGACCTCAATTGGTTGCAATTCCTAACCTCTATCATTAGCATTAATAATCTGAATTCAGCTGATTCATTTTTGGATTAATGACCCAAAAAGGTGGTTCACTTTGTCTGGTTAAAGTTGCATTCAAAGACCTGTCAAAAAGTGGTTGCTGAAAAGCACCTGTTAACTGTATAACCGCAATAGTTGCTTGTCAGACTCAGGTGCTTAAGCATACATACAATCATAGTAACCTATCCCAACAGGAGTTCCTCCCAAAATCTGGCATGCCTGATATTCGGAGAAGTTTGACGCAAGCGAGTCCACTCCTTGTAGGATCACGGAAATCTGTGGGAAATGGATGCTCGACTTTGTTCTAACTTGACAAATGGGTGGATAATCAGCCTCTTATTTCTTTTGTCAAAGGCCCTTTGTCGTATAATGAGTTGCAAGCAACCGTACGAGATTATTTGAGTGAAGATCATTGGGATTGAGAGAAGTTTTCCCACCTCTTACCTCCTAATGTATTGTTATGAATTTGCTACTCAGTTGATTTCATGTGATGAGCACAACAAAGATAGTTGGTTCCGGTCTGGTGCTTCTTCAGGAGTTTTTTCTGTGAAATCCGTAGTAATGATGCTGGAAAATGAATCTGAGTCACCCAAAGATTGTATCTGAAAGAGAATCTGGTGGGTGAACACATCCTAAAGGGTGAGAGGTTTCTTGTGGCTTGTTTATCATGATGACATTTTGTCTAATGTCACTAGAGCAAAAAGACACTTACAAATGAAACAAGGATTTTGTAATGGGTCGGAGGAGACAACATTGCTCCTGTTGCGTGACTATACAGAGGCTAAAAAGGTGTGGCAAAGTCTTCCCTTTAGGTCCTTTTCCCATTACTACCTGTTCAACAAAATACTATCATTACTACCCGAACAATTAGACATCCAACCCGTAATCACAACGATCCAATTGCAAGAGCGGAGCTGACGGATAACCAATTCTTACAACTGAGCCTGAAAGATTGGATCGCGAGGTACATGCAGAAGCCAGATTTTGAAGCTGCAGTATTTGCTTATGGCTTGGGGTGGATTTGGCGGTGGCAGAATGCAAAGATCTTTCACACTACCGATCAGATTCCAGTGCACAAAGCGCAATTTATTCTTGCAAAGACAAAAGAATATTACTCTGTAATGGAGGCTTAATGTGCAACCTCACTAAGGATCTGAGATTTTAATTGGCTGGACACCACCACCAGTTGAATGGGTAAAGCTTAACACAGATGGATCTGCACAAAGGAATCCGGGAAGAGCTGGGGGAGGTGAAGCCTTGAGAGATTCTACTGGAAAATTCATAAGAGGATTTGCCTGTCCTCTTGGAATCATTACAGTTTCTCACGCTGAATTGCAAGCTGTGCATGCAGGTCTCAAACTTGCAAGGAGCATGAACTTCAGGAAATTCCAACTGGAGCTTCACTCACAAATCGTGCATGGGTGGATTACTGGCACCTGCAATCATAAAGGTCCTTATAGTGATTTGGTGCAACATTGCCAGAAACTGTTGAACATGCAAGATTGGACGGTTCAGGTCAAACACATCTACAGAGAGGCAAATGCAGCGGCTGACATCTTGGTCGGTATGGGTGTTAGTTGCCCGAATCATACAATTTATTGTATTCCTCCTAGCATTCTTAATGATACACTGCAAAATGACATTGTAGGGGTTATTAGACCCCAGCTGGTTCAAAATAAATAAATAAATAAACTTATTTTGTAACTACCAAATAATAAACTGCTTATCCGATTAATAACTTTTTCATACTTAATCTATTTCATAATAATAAACAATAACCACTTCCTACAAAAATTAAAAAAATAGTAATTTTATTAGTTAAATTAATTTAATTTTATATTTTTTTATATTCTTTAAATAAATGTATTAATAATTAATATAAATATAATAAAAAAATGTGTCTATATTTTTAAAATATTTAAAATAAAATAGTAATTAAATATATTAAAAAAGAAAAAGCACTAAATAAAATAATGGAATGATTAATATGGTTGTGGTGGTTAGCAAAAGAATGTCCAGGCAAAGCAACAAAGAGCACGTCGCGGCTGTCGTCTCTTTTCAAGTCTTTCATTAGTCATTCCACACATTCCACTCATCACTCACCTCTTCCTTCTTCAACTGATTCAACTCATCCATCCATTTCCCTCCGTTGATTTTGATCGGCGCCAAAATTGTAATTGATCTTGTCTGATCATCGTCATCATGGAGGGCAGGGCCAATCTGATGGTCGATAACTCCCAGCAGCAGCAGCATCGCCGCCAAGCTCCCGCGTCTCTGTTGAAGCAGCCCGCAGCTCCTCCTAACCCTGTTAACACCTCCTCCGTTTCTCAAAGGTCTAATCTTTTTCCCAAGAAAATTGGAAAAAACCGAAACTTTGTGTCTTGTATAGTGTGGATTGTTGATGGGTTCTTTTTGTTAATAATTCTGATGATGGGTTTTTATTTTTTTTCCAGGTTACAGAAGGAATTGATGTATCTTATGGTGTGTAAGAATTTTTTACCGTTTTGGTTTCTTGATTGCATGCTTTATTAGATAATCGTTGATGATTTTGTGGACTAATGTTGTTTTAGGAAATGTGGATGTTCTTGAAAGTTGAACCCTTGGACATTCTATTGTAGAAGTGGATCGAGGACTATGAAAAATTGCTTATTGAAACCAATTGTGTGAATTTCAGTGTAGTCTTCGGTGTAAATTGTTCTGTGTTGTACGTTTGAAGTGATCGCGGAGAATTGATTTTGGGTTTTAAGTGAATTAAAGCTCTGGTGTTTGGAAATAGTTTTTCTTTTTGGAAATAGTCTTTCTTTGTGATCAGTTTTTTTTCTCCGTTTCTGCAGATGAATGGGGGAGACCTTGGTGTTTCGGCTTTTCCAGAAGGTGAGAGTATTTTCACATGGATTGGAACAATTGAGGGTGGAAAGGGAACAATGTATGAGGGTTTATCATACAAGCTGTCGTTGCGTTTTCCTTTGGACTACCCTTTTAAGCCACCTCAAGTGAAATTTGAGACAATGTGCTTCCATCCAAATGTTGATCAATTTGGCAACATATGCCTCGATATTCTTCAGGTATCAATCAAGGGAGCACCCTGTTTGTACTTTATACCAACGTCACGGTTATACATTGGAGGATGAGATAGATTCCTATCATGTATATGCCGTTTTTTATGCACTGATGTGCATTATTTTTTTTTATGGTTCAACGGGGCCCAACAGGCCGATGTGCTGCACAACTAGGGATAAGCCTTCTCAATCCCCATACCTCTCACCAAAAGGTGATAACTCCCACCAAAATGGTGGTGGAACCCGAGACCTTCCCTGTGAGTTTTCCACTCACTTGCCAGAAGGCTAAATAACCGGTGGTATTGACCTACATTATTTATATAGAATGGAGAAGACGCAAGTTTCTTATTTTACATTTAATTACCATGCGGAAAATGATTCGCATGGTTTGCTTTTAAATACATAATGTACTTGTAGTTTGATATGTCACAGTGAGTCCTGTTTCTCCTTTTATGAAATTTTTTTCGTGACATAATGTGTTTATATGGACGATTAGCTATATTATATTATTGCACGCTGCTAAGTTCTTTATTTTCTGCTGATAATTTATTAATATGACTTCTTCATGTCTTGGCAGGACAAGTGGTCTTCAGGTTATGATTGTAGAACGATTCTATTATCCATTCAGTGTCTTCTGGGAGGTCTGTTTCTGTTTCAATGCCTTGCACATCATATTTGACTTATTCTTGTGCCTAACTATTTTATTATTTCACGCAGAACCCAACCCAGACAGTCCTCTCAACAGCTATGCAGCAAAACTGTGGAATAACAAGGAAGGTCTGATATTTTGTTTCATATCATGGATCACTTCTCTGTTAGTTCTTGTTGAAAAGATATCTAGATCAGACCACGATTATTATAAACTGTGGCATTTATAATCTAAATCTCATGGAACCACGATTTATTTTTTTGTTTCATGCGCTCGCGTGGAGCTAATATAATGTGATCATATATTCTGATAGTGCCATTGAAGAGGTACTGTTATTTCTCTTATCAAAGTTTGACTTGCTCTATCTGAAAGAATGAGAAAATGATTTGTTTTCAGATTACCGGAAGGTGTTCCAGAAACGCTGTTACACTGGAGAAGCAATTGAAGGTTGATATGTACAATTGTCATCACAGATGAGACTTTGAAATTTTTATATTCCTGTGCAATTAATGGTGTAAAGATTCAAGAGAAATTGAAATTCCACCAGATTCAGTTACATTTGGTATATAACACACTTCAATCATCCCAATGTAAATTCCACCAAGCCGTTGTTCTAGTCGAATGCTCAATAAAGTTCATTTACCAGTAGAATTTTTTTTTTGTGTCTTGGAACCTCTATTTATATTTGCTTTATATTTGTTTTCAGAGAATGCTTAATTTATCTTAATTAGCTACGAATGGTTGACACTGCTGGTTCAGTGCTACGACTTGGACCATGAGGTCTAGGTTTCAAGCAGCGTGCTTGGGGGCCGGGTTTTCAAGCAGGCATGCTTGATGGAAAAAAAAAAAAAAAGAAAGAAAGAGCGCCTTAATTTATTTTTGTAGCCACTAATATTAACTACCTATTTGTTCTATTAATTTTTTTCTTTTTTTTTTGTTTTGGTGAAGTTAACTACAATGTCATGACTCATGTCAATATTGTTTCTTCTATTATCTCGATAACTTTCTTTGAAAAAACTAATAAAAATGAATATTAAAGTATGCATCTTGGTCCAAAAAAAGGAAAACTTTAAGTGATCAACTCCGACACTTTGGATTAGAAATCAAATTCTGTATAGTAATCATTTCATGAGTCATTTCCCATTTGAAGTATCGGCAAGAGCAGGTGCCTTGCAAATAGGGCACGCATTCTTCGTCGCCAACCACTTCCTGATGCAATCTACGTGATACTCATGCCCGCAGTTCTTCACTTTCCCTACTTCTCCATCTTCTCGTACTCCTCCTGTCAGTCGCGATTAACAAGGCACAGGATGTTAGAACATCAAAATGAAATCTTGAGAATCTTTAAAATGATCTCAACTTCAGATTCAAGTCACGAATTCTTTCTGATGAAAATGGTA
>CAODLS013457977.1:0-11925 GCA_948243855.1 Flueggea neowawraea | reverse complement strand
TTGTTGATCCCGTAAAAACAAGGATTGTAATCGGTTTGCCTCCACCCGAAAATGAGGAAGTTTAGTGAATTAAAACTCTTTAGTGAGTTAGAGGAGTTGACGTAGGTCAAAGAGGATCAAACCACTATAAACGTTGGGTTTTGTTTCTCTATCCCTTTCTCTCGTTATCTTTATCATTTTTGTGGTAATGCTTTGGATTGAGCTGCAGTTTTTGATTTAAACATATTTACAAAGTTTTCTCAAAAGATTTTATTTTCAACAAAAAATCCAATTCACCTTCCTCTTGAATTGCCATATTGGAATTTCATTGAATCAGTTTTTGATTAACAAAGCTGGCTTGTGGTCGGTCAAATATTAATATATGTTTTTTATCTTCATCCAACTCACTTTCCGCTCAATATAATGATTGATTATTATCACCATAACTGTCACTAATTTAATTAATTAACAATTCCTTCAAAAAATTCATTATCTCTAATACTATTATGCGGTTCCGTAATTGATGTCATTGAAATGGGATTGAAGAATTTCTTGATAAGTATTGTTGTCTCATAACAATTTTTGTTGCATGGCCTGATCTTTAGCAGTGGATAACAATCCTGTTCATAAATCTTGCATGCCCTAATCTTTGCGGTGGATAATTTTAAGAGCTTATTTCAAACAAGTGATAATTGCTTGTCTTGCCTAAAGGAAGTATATTAAGAGAAAAAAGGAAAAAAACAATGTGCATGTTCAGAGGCCAACAAATAGTCTCTCCACTCATCGAAATAATGCAATTTAATTGACCAATTCTTAGGATTTCAAAGTGGTTTACATTATCATGATTTTGCTGGTATTTATTAATTATTTTTCCTCGTAGTGGATCATTTAATTAAATTGATCAGTTGCAATTTTACAATGTTCACTATATCGTAAAATGTTATATGTGCTTCCACTTTGTAGGTCATCATGCATATTTCTTCTTAATGAGCAGAATGGAAAATTATAACAATTTAATTGTGTTTGACTTTTGCATTTGCCACTCATGGAGAATTAGTGCCTTTTTTCGTTACCTATCTGGGAAAAAAGGGGACAGCACGTTTGGGTTGTCGACGGCATAATAATTTCTTGCTATAAAGTAATTTAGATTAAAATGTATGACTCATATATCGCTTTTTCAAATTTACGTTTTCTAGTGGAGTTTGGTTTTGTCAAAGGTTCGTAAGTTCGATAATTTCTTGAAAGCGATGCTAATTAAAGGGGTTCATCAAAATTATTAATTAATTAATAATAAATCACTAATCCTATTAGCATTAGGCCGGTTGTAACCGGGCTAGGAACGGTACGCGTTACTGCGTCCCGGTCAGCTAGCACGTCCTCCTACAGGAAGACGGGCTAGCTACGTCAGGCGCGGGGCCCACTGGCCTCTCGCCTGACATTTCTTTTTAAAAAAAAATAATAAAATTTGACCATTGAATTTGATTGATCCAACGGTTAGATCTACTCCAACAATAATATTACCGTTGGGGGCCAAAAATTTATATTTTTGATCCCCAACTGCTAGTTTTACCCTTTTTCCTATAAATACCCCCTAAACATATTTTTTTTCTATCATTTCTCTACTTTAAACACTCATTTCTCTCTCTCAAACTCTTTCAACTATTAAAATTCTGCATACTCTCAAATTATTCTCACTCCATTTTTTTCCAAAAAATTATGGATCACAACAATAAAAATACTCAATCCTCCCAACAAAATAACCCATCAAATTTTTCCTCTTTCATCAATTATCAACTCAATCTCAACGCTTCATTTTCCTCATTTCCATATCAACCCCCACATTCAAATTTTGGTAATTTTCAAAATTATTCAACCATGCCATTTTCTCAAAATAATACATACGTCCCAGTATTTGTAAAATTTTAATTTTAATGCAATTTTTTTATTTTAATTTAATTTTCAAATTTTATGAATTATTTTTATTTTAATGAATTATTTTTATTTTAATGAACACTTTTTATTTTAATGAATTTTGGGTAGAAAGTATTAAATGAAGTAGTAAATAAAAGTTGGGGGATTAAAATTAAATTGTGTTTAGTAGAAAGCTGAGTAGATGTCCCGCATGAGTCTTACTGAGATCCTGGATTACTGATGAAAAAGCTGAGGGGCTAAGAACCTGAGACTTTAATAAAATAACAATAAAAATACTGAGCAGACGTCTCGTGAGACGATTTCAAGGACCCTGGGTTACAAACAGTCTTGTAAGAGTTCATTATTTTGCTTCAAATAGTAAAAAATAAATAAATAAAATGATTCTTTCACACAAACCCTAACATGCGCACGTATGTCTCTACATCTCCTAGAAATGAATGTGGTAACTAGCTAGCTCACTAACACATTACCCAATGGCATCATCGTCACCTCAAACTTCACAAATCCGAACCAACTCTCATTTTTGTCTTCCCATGTTTACGTGACATTATGGCAATAACATAAATATATATACGTGCGCTTGCAAAAATAAATGTAACATAAGTTTTTGTCAATCCAACAAATTTGCCACGTATATGACAAGGCACAGACCTGTGGTCGAGATTTTGCTCCGATTTCGTAGTGAACATGCAACAGAAATGAAATCTTAACTATGAACTTGCTAGCTAGATTGACGTTTGCATGCATGATGAGGGTCTCCCAGTAACCCTTCAAGCTCCTTCAAGCCATGCATTTATTTATGTTTTGTCCATTTTTGCCTTGGTTTGTCGTAATTACGATTGCAAGCCTGGTTTTATGCATTTGTACAACCATAAATTATAAAATAGTAACCGAAGGATTTAGAAAGTTGCAACACGTGTCGAGAAGAGAAAAAAATTATCCCATTCCCTTACGGTGAACAACTGTAGCGCATATTTTGTGATCATATAAATGCAATAGGTTTGCGGAAATGCATACGTTTTTTTAAATTTAAATAATTGATCGGTAATTCATAAATCACCTAAAAAACAAGTATAACTATGATACCTTATAAATAAATAAAATGGTCGGTGACATCTTATTGATATTGATTATTGAATTCTCACTCGAAATATAATAGATAACGTGATGATATTATAAGATGTAAGATGCTCAAACTACAAATAATGATGGGGAAGTTTGGTTCCTATAAATTGATTCAAACTAGTTTAACATTAATGTGTATTGTGATTTTAAACACATTAATATGTATTTATTGTTTAATGCTATTTTTTTGATATATACACAAAAGCTTTTAAGAAAATTAATATTAAATCGTATATAGTTTTTTTTTATAGTTGTTGCTGATGAGATTAAATCATGAAAAGTTTTTTCTATTGTTAGATAAACCAAGTTCAATTACATAGAAAACCTATAATGAACAAAAGACAGATGATTAAACTTGACGAAACTAACAAGCCCGCAATTCGATCGTCACCCCCAGTATTCGTTTGCATGACGAAACCATGTTTGAAAGTCATCATCCAAAAGTTTTCGGGTTCGATTCGTCACACATATTTAAAGAACGAACAAAAAAGGGAAAAAAAAGGGACGAGAGAAGAGTCAAATGAAGAGTGTGGTGTATAGAATCCTAGCAAGTTGGAGGAGTGGTCTGATACTAGTCAAGTCTGATGCTGGTCCAGATGCAATGAAATATTTGTTGTCGCTCAAGGACAATTCAGTCTCCCAATAAATCAGGAGATAGAGACACAGCCATCTTCTCCAGCTGGTAAACTTGAAGCTCAACCCTCCATTTTCTTCCAATAAAAAAAGCCATTAATCATTAAAAGAAATCGAAAGCAAATGACATTGACAATTTAATTTTGAGTGGCTTTGACCTTTGGGGCCCTGGTTTGGCCAAAAAAACCACAAAATCATCTTCCCGTCAATAAAAGGCTCCTTTGGGGACCCCATCTTAGACCAGTATTTTCACCATATCCTCATCAATGGAACTTATTTTATTGTGTTCCAGAACACAAACAAAAAAGGAATATGTTTTATTGTTATTAAAGGAAAATAAAAACAATGGATTCACGAGTGTGCGGGTGAGAGAGCATCAGTATTTAATTCAGCCCGCAGCACTGGTGGATTCTATGTTGCAATCTTTGACTGGTTTTCCATAGTTAGGAGAAGCTATACAATTTATTTCTCTATTTTAATTTACATTTATAGGAGAGCGTTATAATTCAAGAAATCGACGTAAAAATTCGAAGTCGTATATTATGCAGTCATATGAATCCGCCCGGTTACATACTTCCAAAAATAAATAACCAGTTCTATTTATTTTTTAACTCTATATATAAATACCGATAAATAATGTGATATAAATAAAATACTTATTTTATTTATAAATATGATTATATATCCTAAATATCGTCTAGCAAAACTCAAATCGTGAATGCGAAAAAGTTACTTTGTTATTCGTTCATCAATTCATTCTTCGCGCTGTAATTTCTTGAATAAATAAAAGGTAAATTCTATGTTTTACATTCTAATTTTTTAATAAATCATAGATATTTGATTCAGTTTCTTAACTTGTAAAATATTGGTAAAATGATTGGCGAAATGTTGTTGAATACAATTAAAAGTGTTGTAAAACCTAGTAATCATCAATCTGAAAAGAGTGTGGCTAAGAATGGAGAAACGTAGTACAATGAAAAAATAAAAATTTAATAGAACAATCATTGGAGTATAGTCGTTTCTTGATGATGTGCGATTAAAGAAGCATGTTATATATGGTTACAAATCAGAATCAGCAAAAAATAATTGCACAGAATTTGAAGCATATTGTTCACAAGTTCGCACCGCTTATGCCTTACTGACGACAATAAGTTAGCCCATAAAAGGAAGAATTACTAAAAAAAAACATCGATAATCGTATCCAAATATGATCTAAACGCCAACTCACCACATCTCGATTCGATTCCAGTTCCACCCTCGACGTGTCTGCTACATGGGTTTTAGATTTCAATTTTGATTACATCAATTATTCCTAATTTCCATCCTGGATTTGCTGATTCAGAAAAGGGAATATACCCTTTTATATGTATACTTTTTGTTTGGTAAGATATCTTATATCTGCATCTAATAATATTATATATATATATATATATATGTAAATATATATATATATAGATATATAGGTAAGAAAATTGGACACTTGACTTGTTTAGCCATCAATTATTTGAAAGTGTTTTGGATGTTGATCTCTCACCGCAAATTACTATTTTTCCCCTCAAAAGAGTGAACAATCAATTTCAAAAATTTAAATATTGACGGTTATGCTTATAATGGTAACTTTTAAGGTAAATCACTCATTGTGTGCAAGTTGTTATGTGAGATTCTTTGTTCACTCACTATTTTGGTGATTGTGACCTTTAATATATTGAGCGTTGCTTATAAAAAAAATATTGACGGTTTTTTTGTTCAATGATTTTTAAGATATTTTAACCCTTGAGTTTTATCAATAATCGTTTAAATTACATATTAATAGTTTGTTTGTAAGATATCATTATCCGATTCATTCAATTCCAAATCTTCAAGGTTTAGCTATGCAAGTTTGATTGGTTTTCATTTTCGTTCCCCTAAGTATTCAAATTGCAGACAAGTAATATCTATAAAATATCTTTGTTGAGAAAAGATATATAAAAAGATCTATTTAAATATGTCCTCTCTCTATTTGAAGCACAAGTTAGCTAAGAATTAATCCAGTGAAAAAAGAAACAACATTTTATATATAAAAATTAAAAAACATCATAACGATATAAATCTGAAAAAAAAACAATATTGATATAACGATTAGAACATGTGGGTGCAACTTGCAATAATTACCCATATGACAATGTTGATTATATGAACCATTGACATGTGAAGTTGAGTCATAGATTTTGTTAGACATGTTTATGCATGTTTTGGACAAAAAGTCACTTGAGTGAAACCTTTGCCACATTGTCTACATACTCAGCAACCAGCCATCTATCCATTAAAATTGACATTAAGTAGCTATCGAGAAAATTTGTCCGGCATGGGAGGACATAAAAATAGGCTTAATGTTGGTTCAAACGGATCTACAGTCCCTTCAACATGCTAGACCAACTGACCAAGCCGACATAAAGCGTGCAATTTTTGTTTTAGGCCATAGAGGTTGATGCTGATTTTCAACAACTTCGATCGAAAATTTCTAACCTGTTTTGCTTGTGCCGTTCTCCTTGTCAAGGCCATCAAAATGTTCTGTCATACCAACACGAGTACATTAATCAATGCGTTTAAACGATTATGATTTAAATGGTTTTACTTTGTAAATAATAGGTAATGTTTGTTAAAAAAAACCTAATTGATTAACGGAAAATTTACTCCAAAAAAAACAACAAAATGTTCAATTTATGAAATTAATATCGAAAAGGTATTTGCTTGCAGGGGTGGAAATGAGTCGAGCGGCTCGGAGCTCGGCTCGATAAATGCTCATTTACAGATCGGCCCGATAATAAATGAGTCAATCTTGAACAAAATATTAAACTCATTTTAATAAACGAGCCGAGCTTGATAACCCAAAAACTCGGCTCGAAAGTTCGCGAACAAACTCGTTTGTAGGCACGAGATCAAGCTCGTTTGTAGGCTCGTCTATATATATACACATATGTATGTATATATGTTGAATTCAAAGTGATTTTCTCGGTCAATAATTGAAGTCATGGTGATAGTAGATGAAGCAAGTTGAAGTGGGACGAAAATTGTGAAGAAAAGGGGCGGATTTGGTGAATCAGTGCAGGACACGGCATGTGACACGGTCGTGTCTCTTACTGTGTAATGACCAATTTTACAAGGTCACAACTTTTTTGCCCGTGTTTGTGCTTCCTTTGTCCGTGTCTTTACCCATGCGACCCGTGTCTTAATTCTGGAAGGTTTTAGGAAGGATTCTAGGGTTTTAGGTGGTCTAATTTGAATAGAGTTTCATTGTATGCTATAAATAAATGGCTTGGGACAATTCTTGTAGTCTTTTGGCCAATTATAACTCTGAATAATAGAATATTTGTGCTCTGCCCGTGGACGTAGATCGGTTATAGATCGAACCACGTAAATCTTGTGTTCTTGTGTGATTGCTCTTTGTTATTCCGCATTCTTCTATTGCCGGTTTTCCTTAACAATATATATATATGTGTGTGTGTGTGTGTTAAACTAAATTATGAAAAATATATTTATATTTAGAATAGTATTTAATATTTGGGCCACATTAATAAATGTTTAAATTTACACTAATTGATTGTATCTATAAAAATATAAGCATGTTCGCATAAGATGATCTAATATTAGATTAAACTTATGAAACAAATTGAAACTTTTAATAGTTCTTGGTTCAATTACATGATCAACATGATTTTATTGAACTAACCTAAATTTGATTATATTATTTTTAGAGTTGTTTCCAAAGTTGAACTAACAAATCTCTTCTACAAATTTATTTGAGTCTTTGTTGAGCGGAGTTCGAAAATCTCTTGAACAAACTCGTGAGCCTTGTGACGAGCCGAGCTTGAACAAGATTTTGAGATCGAGTTCATGCTCGAAAGATTTTAAATAAACCGAGTTTGAACATTCCAAAACTCAACTCAAATCCAGCCCTATTTGTTGCCCCCTACTCCTGGGTACTGTAACGTCCATTTATTAAGTTTATTCTCCCCGTGAGTTGGGGTTTGCCTTTGCTATCCACTGTTCGTGGATGAGCTTCAAAAAAATTCTAACTTTATCGATAAAAAAAAAAAGAAACAAAGTATTGGTCAATAGTAATATATGATAAAAAAAACATTTGGTTAACAGAAACTTCGGCTAAAGAAACAACAAAAGTGTTTAATTTATGAGTTTTTTTATCAATGAAGTGAACTTTACTAGTCAAAAAACATTACTTAAAATATCTAGAAAACACACTTGTTGAGAGATATACAGCCACCCTATGCCTTTCCTATTGACTTTTTCTTTTTAGACTGTGTTCCTATAGAACATTTTTTTTTTGGACTGTGTTCCTATTAACAATTTGAATGGCGAAGAGGGAAGTAAATATGCTTATTACATTATCAATGTATTTGTAGTTAGTAGAATTAGAATTGACGAATAACGATTAGTACTATAAGACCATGAATTCGATTTTCAGTACGTAAATAATGTAATAAAAAGCATGCATATCATAATGCTAAAGAAAAGAAAAAAAACAAAAAGAAAAGAAGAAGCCGTATATTCTCTTCAGATTTTTTTAAATCAAAATTCCCTCCTCAAGAGAAAGGCCAGTTTGTATTTATGGACTTGGAGAAGGCGACCAAATTGTGGGAATTACTTGGGCTGGTTTATGTTAGAAGCTATTTACACTTTGTTTCAGCTTTTTTTATTAAAATTTAATTTGTGTGAAGCTAAACTACATCGACGGTAAACTTTTTACTGTTTTGGGTAACTACACTAGTCGTCATTCGGTACGATAGCTTAATTATTAGAAAGTTAATTTTAGAGAATTTATATTAGTAGAAAAAGTTTATTACTGAGTAAATTATATTTTTTTATATTTGTGTTCACTTATTAATTTCATGAAATTCTTTCAACTAACTATTTAGTTGAGATGTTTACTTCCTCATAAATAGTTTGTAAAATATAATAATATTCTTATCATTTTCATATTAAATTGAATAAATAAAAATAGATTGGCTTTTATATAATAAATTAATTAACTGAAATTAATAAAAAATTAAGTTTTAAAGATTAAATATTTATTAAAAATATAATAATTAAAAACATTTAAGTATAAAAATAACTCAAAAATTAATAAAAAATCTAATTAAGTTCTCATTAATCAAAATGCGCTTAGTATTGTACGATAAAATACATTAAATAATCATTTAATATAAAATGCCCAATGTATATATTGTTCATATTTGTATTCTACATGTAGTGATTAGTAATCCATTGATGTACATTGGAGAATTATTTGTTTGATATTTATATTGTTGCTTCAATATTTATAATTTTTTTTGATGATTTAGTGTTTTCTTAGAAATAGTGGTATATTCATATGATATTGAGGATATATTGGCTATGTTTTTTTTTTGTTTTATGTTGGTCATTTTTTCGAAACAAATATATTGTTGTGTTTTTTAGTTTAGGGATATTGGTCGTGTCTTTAGTTTCTATTAATGTATATTGGAGTATTATTTGTTTAATATTTATATTGTTGCTTCAATTTTTATAATCTATTTTAATGATTCAGTGATTTGTTACAAATGGTAGTACATTCGTATGATATATGTATATTCTTTTTTTTATTCATTCAATGTTGTTGTATTATTTTATGAATATTAGTTTATTATTTAAAGGGTATAATTTGGTTAAACTCTTCTATTCCTTTTTTTTACAATATCACTGGAACATATATCTTAATGGGGGGCCAACATTTATTGATCATGGGATCTAAAAGAATAAATGGTTAAGATTTGGTATAAATTGAAAAAATTTATACCTAATGTAAGTGAATATATATATATATATATTAATTATGTATGTATATTATCAAAATTAACAATTAACTGTTTTTGTGGTATGTATTTGTTGGGTATTACTAATTCTAGTTTTATTTTGTTTTCAGATTTCATGTTTTCATGTTCTGGCTGTTTAATATCTTAGTAATATTGTTGAATTGAGATCTTATATTCCTTTTTTTTTTATTCATTCAATGCCGTTGTATTATTTCGTGGTGTTGGAAATAAATCGTTGATCGAGATAGGATCGTAGATTGATCGAGTAATAATCAAATAACAATAAAGTAATTAAAAAAGAGAAACAACAAATTTACGTGGTTCGCTTAAAACCTACGTCCACAGGTAGAGGCAAACAAAATTTCACTGTAGAGGAAATATACAAATAGTGTTTACAAAATTGGCTTGAGTCAATACATTCAATCTCTCAAAATAATCCTCCCTCAAAATTCACTTTGGAATGGTGAATCTACGCACAATTTTTCTCGACAAAATTGGCTCACAATTTTCTATCTTTCCACCATTACACAAATTTATTCTATAGCTTGCCCTATATAGTCTTCAAGTGGTCATCGATTGTTAACATCAAACCACAAATGTTGACAATATAATGTGCCAACAAATGCCAACTAAGTGCAAACCATTATTTGAAGATACGATAAATCTAATAAGATTTATCTCCAACCATAGCCACAATTTTTGACAAATAAATGTGAACATAGCCATCAAATGTGACTTTGAATTAATCACCAAATTCAAGGCACCTTATCAACACGTGATTTATATAATTAATTATTTTAATGTGTTAGTTGCATTAATACCGTTGGATCTAATTAAAAGTTTGTTGATAAATTTCAGGCATAAAAAACGCATGAAGTGTATTAAAAGCACCGAAGCTCCAGCTATGGTGCTATGGTTAGAAATAGATTAGTTGTGTTGAAACCCGCTGCATCCTCTCGAATCCATCCATGCAGGGATGCACCAGCAGCACCACCATGTAAATCCATTTTGTTGCGTTGTGCACGAATGATCCGAATAGGGATTGTCCCTCATCAGCTTCAGGCTTCAGCTTTATGCGTCCAATGTCCAACTCCAAAATGGGAGGGGTTAAACCAATCTTCCACCAGGGAGCAACCCACCACCATAAGCTTGGTGATGAGATGTCTCGTAATTGATTCTGGATTTGGACAGTAATTGTGAGCCCTATTCTAGCAACACAGCTTAAAAATAATAATCCATAAAACCTTAAAAAAACCAAGAAAAAACCATCCTTTCTATGCTTCCCAGAAGTGAAACCTCAGTATAATGCAGCAAGGAAATAGGCCTTTCAGTAGCAATGCCATAACCAAGTAAACAACTTAAGTATGGAAGCTTCAGGATAATGTTATTGCATAAAATGCCCATACGATCCGGTTGAACCTCAGTATAATGCAGCAAGGAAATAGGCTTTTCAGTAGCAATGCCATAACCAAGTAAACAACTTAAGTATGGAAGCTTCAAGATAATGTTATTGCATAAAATGCCCATACGATCCGGTTGCTTCGTTAAAAACTCCACAAAAAAAGAAGGCCGCCTCAGATGCACAAACTTATCTGATTCAGATGGTGATTCTAAATATGTCAGTCATTAACAAATGCTTCCATGCCATCACAAGTAAAAATAAGGAAAAACCTCGTGTACATGAACAGTTTCAACAAAAAACGACACAAAAATTGCCAACAAAATAAGAACTTCAATGACAAACTCAACAAGCAGGAAAGAAAGATATATTCTTATTTCTTATAGATAAAAAAATGGACACTCTACCAAGATAATGACAACTGGTTAATTGGATTCCTAATTACTGACAAAGTTGCTCCACTGACGTCACGATCTGGGAAGGCTGAACCACCGTCCATTCCTCCAATGTCCCGGCATAGGGGGTTGGCACATCTTGTGAAGACAAGCATACAATTGGAGCATCCAAATAATCATTGAAATTCTCGGTGATAGCGGCAGTTAAACTGGCACCAATGCCACCGGTCCTCATGCACTCCTCCACAATCAATACCCGATGTGTCTTTTTCACGGAGTTTCCGATCGTGTAAAGATCAAATGGTTTCAATGACCTGATGTCAATAACTTCGGGATCATATCCCTTGTTAACCAAAGTTTTGGCAGCCTGCATCACGTGATACCTCATTCTGGAGTAGGTTAAAATGGTGACATGCTCTCCAGGCCTAACCATTTCAGCCTCCTCAAGATTACAGATATAGTCTTCATCAGGTATTCTCTCTTTGAGGTTGTACAGCAGAACGTGCTCAAAAAGAATCACTGGATTCTCACTCTGAATAGCAGCTTTCATCAATCCCTTTGCATTGTAAGGAGTTGAGCATGCAACCATTTGAATTCCAGGAATTGATTGAAAATATGATTCAAGTCTTTGTGA
>CAODLS013457722.1:0-18002 GCA_948243855.1 Flueggea neowawraea | reverse complement strand
AATGTTTAATGTTTTATGGTTAAATTGTATTGATGAATTCAGGAGGGTGATCGAGTCAAATCGACTAACTTGGCTTTAAGCTCTAACTCGTGTGTGGTTTGGGACACCAATTTGAATTGACTAATGATGTATGCATCTCTTAGATTCTCCACTACTCAGTTTATTTTATTGACATTTAATGTGAAGTTCCATGCCACTTTTGATTGAATTTGATCGAGATGTTTTCCCTTATTTTAATTCTTTCTTTGCTTGAGGACAACCAAAAGCTCAAGTGTGGGGTAGTTTGATAAACGCCCATTTATACATGTTTTGATCTTCATTCCAATATTATTCTAGATTTAAATTGAGCGTATGTCATAAGTTCAGGTACTTTTATGCTTTTATTTGTATTTTTTAGGTCGATTGATGATGCCTTGACAGATTTGGGCAAGAACGACAAGTTTATGACCTTTCGGAGCAAGACACGGTCACTATGAACCGAGACACGACCGTGTCATAATATGTTTTGCAGGAATCACATTTTTACGAAGACACTGACAAAGTCACGTCAAGATACAGTTGTGGATGGAACCATGTGATAGTCTGGAATGTTAATTTGTCAAGCCACGACCTGATTTTACAAGACACGACCTGATTTTGTAAGGTACAGACGGACACCTTGAAGACACGGGCAAAACCCGTGTCCATGTGATGATGTGTCTAAAGTTCTGTTAAGACACGGTTTGGGCACGACAAGGCACAGCCATGTCCTACGTCGTGTCTTGCCCAGAATTGTTATTTCCTGTTATTTAAGCATGTTTTGGAAAACCTAATGGGAGAACCGACTTTGAGAGACAAAAATACACTTCGTTGAAAGTCAGAGGACATGGGAACTCAAGGAGAACTCAATTGGCATCAAGATTGGAGGAATCAAGTGAATAATGGAAGGATTCATTATGGGTTTTTCTTCTCTCTCTAGATTCTCTTTGTATCTTGTTGTTTATCTCTCTGGAAATATGAACTAAATTCTTTGTGCATCTAGATATGATGAACCCTAGATTGATTATGTGATGAATTGATTGTTATTTATTTAGTTATTTATGGGATTGTGACTTAATTATGATTTTTATTGTTAAATTGTTGAATTGATTGTTGCCATTCTTTCAATTCCAATACTGATTCATACATGTGCAATCGAAAGATTCGGTGTGTGATTGATCATCCATAATTGAGAGGAGTTACATGTAAACTTTCAGATAGATCGACATAAATCCTCCGGATTAGGGTCAAACCTAATAGTGAAATTCATAGATCAATAAAGCAATGATATGGGTTTAAATTAGGAAGAGATTTCGGTTAATCAACCTAGTTGTTAGGTGTTAGCTAACTTCAGAAAGAGGTTAACATAACACAGGAATTTCCATGGTCCAATTGCCCAATTAACTGTCTGAATAACGAACCATTATCACTTAGTTCGATCTAGGGGGATTTCGTATCTAGGTGCTGCTTCCCATTGATTGTTTCTATTTCATTGTGTTGAGTTTATTTATTTTCATCATTTGAATGGTCATTCGTAGGTCAGATAATAGGGTAAGAGCGAGTAATTAATAATCATAGTCTCTGTAGGATATGACAATCGGCACTCATAGGTCCACTTGCTATAGGCGATAGATACACTTGCCTTAGTCTGTAGGTGTAGGCTGACATATACCAATTTTCGATCTCTCAAAGAAGGAGGTTTGGATATTGAGGAAAACTTTCGTCAGTTTGGGCTAAGAGACTTCTACGTAGAGGGGTCAAAATTCTACCCAGAGTTGATCATGGAATTTTATGCCAACGCTCGACAATAGTTTAGTGAGGATGTTGAAAACATTCTATACTATCAGATGATTGGGGTACAAAGTAGAGTGAATGGCATTGAATTTGTTATTGATGAAAGGCTGCTCAACAAATTATTCAAATTACCTCTAGTTGGAGTTAGAGTAAAATGTTAGAATTCTGTCAAAGAGTACGTTGATATGGAAGGGAATACGATTGTGGTTGACGCCACCAAAAGCTGAAAATATATGTTTGATTAGTTTGGAGTTGTGAAGCTGGACAAGAAAGTCAGGTTGCTAGAGCAGAATGATTTTGGAGTGAAGTGGAAGATGACTCATACATCATTTACCAATATTCTTCAACCAAAGTCACACACTCAATCTCCCTTCACCAACCAACATGAAATCACCATGCATATGTTGATGAATGGAGAACAAGTTAACTTTGGCTGGGTGGTTGTCGAATAGATCTTGGACAAGGTTAAGAACTTCAATCCTTCTATATTTGTGGCTCCAGAAAGGCAGCGAGAATAGAGCATGCCATTTGGGAGTCATCTCACTCGCAATTTTCAATTCTTCAAGGTAAATTTGGCTCACGACAAGTGATTGAATCGTGGAAAATCAGAACAAAATCTCTGAGGAACATGAAACTATATAGAACAGTTGGAAGAGGAAATATTTTCCAGCCTTATATCAGAGAAGAACATGGAATGTTCCATAAGACAGATGAATCTGGAAAACCGAAGCGATATGAGATGATTTTCGTAAGAAAAGTCTCTAAAGAGAAAAGAAAAGTGTAGAGGAAGGTGAAACACAACTTGAACCTGAAATAGGCGAAGGATCACAAATGGATGAGGAGCCCTTTGCTAGAATTAGTCCAATTGATGCCCTGACACATGACTTTCAGGAATTCAAAGCAGTATTAGAGGCATTTCCAAGTGAGACTAGAGCAAATTTCAAAATGGTGATCAATTTACTTCAAGAAAATTTTACTACCTTGGAGAGTTTCAAGTTGAAAGGGCAGCTGATTCCTCACCACGAATGCCTACTCCTAGTCTTCAAGAGCCTCTAGTAGAGAAAACTGATGAGGAAAAGGAAAACGAGATGACACTCCAATAAGCAAGGGAAATTCTTCAACTCTACAGGGATTTGGTTGGTGATCCTGATGAGGACTCCATAGATTCTAATCAGGATGATGATGCTCCACCTCTTATGATCGTTGAGTTTGCAACTAAAGCATCTGGAATTCAGGAGGAACCATCATATGTGGTTAAAGAACCTGAAGAAGACTCTGCTGAGAATGAATATGAATCAGTTGATTTAAATAAGACAGCTGTGGATGAGGCTTAAACTGAAGCAGAACATGTTGAGGATCCAATCCATGAACCAAAAAAACTTATTGATGAAGAAATGTTTGAAACTCTAGTTATGGAATCTGAGGTGCCAGTAGCAACGACAACCATTGGATCTGAGGTGCCAGTGATAGAGGCACGAGTTGAAACTAAGGTGCCCGTGGTAGAGACAACAATTGAAACTGAAGTGCCAATGGAAGAGGAAAGATCTGCAACTGAGACCCCTACTGATGTGCCTCCTAAACGGTAATTAAAATAGGAAAAATCATGACCTTCTTCATCTTCTGAAAGACAATCAAGTATTTACAAAGATGTTGAGCCCTTGAAGAAAATGAGGGAAGAATTCATCCAAAAGTTTATCAGTTAGGATTCCAGTGAGGGAGAGTTTTTGTTTCCTACATTAGGACCTCCACCTCAATCCATACCCAAACCTGAACCAGTCATAAATCCGGCTGGCGTCATACACGAAAGAGCTTCTAAAAAAATCAAGGCACTAGAAAAATTGATAGAGCAAGACATATCAAAATTAGCTAACGTGCCTTTGATTCCTGAGATAATTGAATTATCGGATGATGATGACGACGATGAATTAGTTTTTGGCCTCTTGTTTTGCATTCTTCTGGTCAAACAAACTATTCGCAAGGCTGCACCAAATTTGACTAAGCAAGATATAGCAAACGTTCTTTCTCGTGTAGTGCACGACCTCTAGAATCAAGACTCTCAGCCTTCCACCTCAACACAATGATCCTCTATCGCATTGGATCCACATTTCATGAATACATCTTGCACTTCATATCTTTTTCATGCTTTTTTGTGTTTATATGATCTATGTATGTATGATCTATCAATGACATTGATGATTTCCAAATTTCTATCTCTTTGATTATGACAAAAAAGGGGGAGAAAATGAGCCAAGAGTTTGTTGTTGAATTGTTTTATTAATGATTATGCGCTCTAATATGATCTATTCACTTGCTTTGATATATAATTTGATGCTCTGATTTATTGTATACTAATAATAGGACAAAGCTGAACAACCTTGATTAAATTTTTTTATGCAAATTATCTTTAAGTAATTTAAAAATAGGAGCATTAATTGAGGAGGAATGCAAACTCTTTCAATGTTTTTTCATCGTCAAAAAGGGGGAGAATGTTAAACCAGCTTTGGTTAAAATCTAAACTCCTAAATTTTTATAATTTTACAAAACAGTTGAAATAATTAAGCTACACACATTCTATAACCCTCTAAGCACGTTGAAGGGTGACCTAAGCACTTTGAATAAAGACCTATGCACGTAGATCTTATAAGAAAGTATTTAGATATTTTCAAAATTGACGCTATGCATGTATAAGAACAGGCAATGCATGTGGAATAAATGCTATGCTCGTAGAGGGCACTAAAATGCGTGTAGATGCATTATATCAGTAGGTGGAATGATCCAAACTTATGTTGTGTGCTTTTCATAAAGACCAATGCATATAGTAAAGAAGAGACATCAACTGGTTTGAAGGCCACTTAATACTACGTACGCAGAACATTGGTGTATGCACATAGATGGGCTCATAAGGCAAACTAAGAAGAACTCACGAGACAAGCTTGGTCACGTTTTACATTAGTGGTGTGTTTGTAGAAGAGCAAAAGAGACATATTTGAGGAGATTGTTCTACGCATGTAGAATAGTTCTCAACGCACGTAGACGAATATGAAAACTATTTGAGATAAAGCCAAATTCTATTACAGTGTGTCAGATTTTTCAAACGGGAATATTCTTTGACAATGATTCAGATGATGTCAGGAGATCATAGAGATATACGCACATAGCAAGGCATGCTAAGCACGTAGACGAGGATGTTCTGGACTAGCTGAAAAAATCAAGGTGCTCCTCAAGAACTTGAATTTGAATATTCTCTTACACGGTCACGTGATAAATCAAGGTATGATCTTTGGAGACACGCCAACACACGTAGAACTCGGTGGAGTGCATACAAAACTAAAGATCTACACACATAGAAGAAGGGTTTATGCACGTAGTTGCTACCGGATATCAAGCGATGACTACTGGAATATATACAATGCCCGCAGAAGGAAAAATGTTTCACATAGAACTCTGATGAACTAATAAACTATGCATGCAACATCAGTGGTACGCACGTAATACAAGCTAACGCCAATAATTTTAGCATTTTACAATTCTCTGACAACAGTTACTTTGGGTTTACAATGGCTATTTTTGTGAGAGCCTCTATATATAGATGTCCCCAGTCCTGAGGTAACTAAAGAAAAAGTTTTAGAGTGCCCATGCTTTGTCATTTTGATTATTGACTATCTCTCTCATTGTGTTCTTGAGTTCTTACTTGCCAACTGAGCTGTTGATTTGCTATTTGTTTACTAAGTTGGTGTAGGAATATTATTTTTCATCTGAGAATACTTTTGTAATCACGCTTTGGTTGTAAATCTTAAGGATAGAATATATTTGCTTTGTTTGGTTCCTTAAAAAACAAAGAAGTTTGGTTTTCTCGTTTTAGCCAGTAAAAAAAAAGGTGTAGAAGGTTTTCTTTTGAGCCTTAAAAACAAAAGATTGTAAATGGTTTGCCTACACCCAGAAGTGAGGAAGTTTAGTGGATTTAAACTCTTTAGTGAGTTAGAGGAGTGGACGTAGGTCAAGGAGGATCGAACCACTATAAATATTGGACTTTGATCTTATATCTCTCACTCACTGTTTATTTCAGTTTTGTGTAGTTATGTTTTAGATTTAAATATTGTTTTGATTTGGAAAACCTCAAAAGGATTTTAGAAAGGTCTTAACTTTAGCAAGAAATCCAATTCACCACCCTTTTGGATTGCCATATTGAGATTACATTTTTTGTCTTTTCCATTGTAAGGTTGTATTTTCGGCTTTGAAACATTTCTTGACCCAAAATTTCATTCAATTTTTAATGAATAATAATATTCTTGATATTTTCTCCCCAAACTTTTGAGTTTTGGATGCCTATTTGCCTAGTATTGGCTGAATCAACAGGTTTATAGAAGATTATTTTCATCATTCGTGCTTGAATCAACTGACTCAAATGTTTATCCCTTGTTTTTTATAGTTTTTGCTGCCTCAAAACTGAGGTAAGTAACATCCCCAGATATATAGGGAAGCTTCAAAAACTAGAGACCTTGAATCTTAAACATGCTTATGTCGCCGAATTGTCTATTGAGATTCATAACCTCCAATGGCTTGTCATCTTTTAGTTTATCATTATAATTTCAAGTCCTATGCATACTTCTACTGTAAGTATGGCTTCAAGGGTTTGGAGAAAATAGGTGAATTGTGTTGTCTGCAAAAACTATGCTTTATAGAGGCAATCTAAGGAAATGGTAAGATAATGAATGAGCTGGGAAGGCTAAAATAACTAAGAAGTTTGGTGTTGTAAAGCTAAGAAGGGAAAATAGAAAAGTTTTGTGTTCACCAATTGAAATCTAAACAATCTTAGAGCTTTATCTGTAGTTTCAATAATGGAGGACAAGATCCTTGATCTTTAACACCTTTTATTTCCTCTTCCATTACATCAACGACTTTACTTGGTAAGACTCCTAAAGACACTCCTACACTGGATACCGAATCTTGAAAGTCTAGTGAGACTACACATGAAATGGAGCAGCTTGAACGATGATACACTTGTACATCTAGAATTCCTATAGGTTTATGAAGGAGACACGTTGTGTTTCAAAATTGGAGGATTTAACAAACTTAAGCTTTTAGGAATTGACAAATTTGATGAACTAAGAAGCATAATAATGGATGCACAAGCGATTCCTTGGGTGGAGAATTTTTCCATCCAACACTGTAGATTGTTGGAAAATGTACCATTGGGAATTGAGCATCTAACAAAGCTAAATGTTCTAGAATTTTTTGACTTGCCTCAAGAATTAATGAGGACAATTCGGTCAGATGAACAATGGGAAGATTGTTAGCAAGTTTCAAACATACCAAAGGTCTACTCAACCTACCGGAGAGATGGAGGATGGGAGGTTTAATCTTGTTTTAATGATTTTTCCCTACCAAGCCTTGTCATATAGAGTTAGGAGCTTCACACCCATTGGAAATAATAGTTGTATGCAATGGTGTTAGTACAAGTTAAAGAAATTGCAAGATACTACTGATAATTTAATCCAAATTGTGTAGTTGACGACTTATTGATTTGTCAAGACATGTCGCATCCATGACCTCTACAGGAGATTATCATTTCCAAGTCCAAATAAGAGAACTTTGTCACTGGTGTAACATAGTTTGGGCCTATTAAGTCTAACCCAATGAACATATCTAGAAACTCACAAAAGAGGCATTATATTAAGAATTTTTACAGAAATTACATTTATGTCATCATACTTTCTTTATAAATAGAAGTCTTAATTGTACTTTACAAGTATATTTTCCGCAAACGTACTTTACACCTAAAGCTCTACCAAACTAAACAATAATTTGAGCATTGGAAAGTTCATTGAGTATCAACCGGCCTTACTTTGATTTTGTTCTTGTAGTTTTTAAGCTGACTTGAAATGTTCGTGATTCAATGTTGATTCCGTTCATCCGTTTTTGGCCTTATTGTAGATTTTAGGCAACAACAATTGGCTCCGTCTCTAGGAAAATTGAACAAAAAACTATGTTTTCAACCGTCCATAGCTTTTTGTTTTTGATTTCTTCCAACGCTCTTTTCCATTTCAAGCAATTATGAGTTTGATCTTTCCCATCATCAGGAGATCTTGGCAAGTTTGTTTTTGAGAAGCTCTCAAAAAAATTATTAGGAATCTTCTCCATAGCAGCTTCACAATTTTCTCTTGAACCTTTCCTAAAGCCATTCCTTGGAGTTATCAATCTCAGATCCCTTCTCAGAGTCATTCCTTGGAGCCATTTACCTCGGAGAATTCCTCAGAACCTACATCAGAGAACTATTCAAAACTACCTCGAAAAACTCCTCAGAACCTATCCAGAACACTCCTCAGAACCAAATCGATCACTTGCAAGTGCATAAGGATCATTGTGGTTTTACCTTGAGAGTATTCCTAGGGTTATCGAATCCAAGGAAATATGTCTAATTGTGGTCAAATAAAAATATAAAAGCAAACAAACACATAAAATTGTTGATTTTGGGGTTTTTTAAAAATAAAGGCAAGCAAGAAATTAAAAGGAGAGATTCAATGATAACAAAATGTTAGGGCTTTCGAGATGAAACCAAAGATCTAGTTGCCTAATGTATGAAATTGGATTTTAACAAATGGGTGTGAGTGTTCTCTCCACAAGACTAACCTAAGGCCTTTCTCGAGGACACTCAAGTCTTACCTACACTTCCTAAGAAGGTCCTTTCGGCCTCACCTAGTCACCTAGTTAAGTTAGACCTATTAGGTTTCTTGAGGAATTTCATTGAACACATTGTAGACATAGGTATATTTTTATCCTAAAACCATACAAGTTCTATGCAAGTCACCTAAATTAAGCTTCTTCTTTTGATTCATCACTTGGGCTTATTAAAAACAACATTGTGGTGATCAATCACAACATCATTCAATCAATGAAAAGTTCTACAATCGACACCAATAATACATTTAGCAATAAAATCACAATAAACAATAGATTTAAAAGTGAAAAAACAATGCCTATAGTATTAATCATCTATTAGGGCAACATCAATCTAAGGTTTACATCTATAAACCCTAACACAAAATCTAAGCTAGCATATTTATAAAACCAGGCATAAAGCAAAGATCTAGTTGCCTAATGTATGAAATTGAGTTTTAACAAATGGGTGTGAGTGTTCTCTCAACAAGACTAACCCAAGGCTTCTCTCGAGGACACTCAAGTCATACCTACACTTCCTAAGAGGGTCCTTTCGACCTCACCAAGTCTCCTAGTCAAGTTAGGCCCATTAGGTTTCTTGAGTAATTTCATCGAACACATTGTAGGCATAGGTATATTTCTATCCTAAAACCATACAATTTCTATGCAAGTCACCTAACCAAAGCTTCTTCTTTCGATTCATCACTTGGGCTTGTTAAAAACAATATTATGGTGATCAATCACAACATCATTCAATCAATGACAAGTTATACAATCAACACCAACAATACATTTAGTAATTAAATCACAATAAGCAACAGATATAAAAGTGAAAACACAATACCCATAGTATTAATAATCTATTACGGCTACATCAATCCAAGGTTTACATCTATAAACCCTAACACAAAATCTAAGATGGCATATTTACAAAGCTAGGCATAAAGCAAGAAATATAAATCCTAAACATAATTTCTAAACAAAGAAAAAGGAAATAAAAGGGAAGAATAAAGCTTCTCTCATTGGATGATGAAAGCCTTCTTCAAATCCCATTCTTTTTCCTTTTCAATGCTAGAGTCCTCATTGGAAATTGATGAGAGAATAATTATCTTCCTTAATGTGTGTGTGTGGCCAAGGATGCCAAAAATTGGGTGGAAGAGATCTATTTATTGTCCCCTTGTTTCAGCCACTGGCTTCTTGCAAGAATGCTTGCATTGCTCACGACCATGGTCACGGTTTAAAGTCATGACTGTGATTGATTCACGGATTGCATCACGGTCATGATTGGCGACCGTGAGTGTCTCATAATCATGCCATTTTGGGTCACGGTCAAGTGGTCATGACCGTGACTCCTCTATGCTTGGTTGGAAGCTTGGTTGTTGATCACACCCTCTTATCATAGTCATGACTGCAGGGTGTGATGACAAACATTGCTCATTTTGACCTTGCAACTTTAAGAACATATTTTTCATGCCTTTTCATCACATTTCCTTAACAATCCAGACATTTCATTCACCCTACACAAAACACGAAAATAAAATATATTCGTAGCCAATTAAGTACACTTAGACTAAAATACTATCGATTAATGCTTGAATATCCATGTAATTTTATCATACATAAAATTCTTCCACATTTAGTCATTGGCTTGTTCCCAAACAAACCCATTTCAAACCTGGTACAAGAACAAGAATTTAAATCAAAGAGGCAAGAGAATTCTTGTACTATATAAGTATGCAAGTAAAATGACCAAGAGAGACATTCAATGCTATTCATCATTTACAAAAACCAAACCTTGGCATTAAGAAGTTTCAATTTCGAGAGTTTACCTATCAAATCTCCTAATCCATTGGCATCTATAAAGCTTATCTTCCCTATTGCTAAGTTCAAACACTTTTTCTTTGTTTTAGAGTAACTTGGCCTCATTCATTCATCAATTAATTATAAGTGCTTTCTTCCACCATTCCTTACATTTGCTTTATCCAATAGATTACTTCTCTTCTATTTTTGGGTGCTACAAATACAGTCAGCAAATTAAGGGTCCATGTGTATAAACACTTCTTAATATTCCTCGGGTGTACTAACCTTTTCCACCACAAGGTTGGGGCCCAATGTGCTTATTCTTGTTTAGGTTCACTCTCAAAGAGAAAAGTTTTACAATTTCACACCTTTAACATTAAGCACTTTTCATTCAATTAGAAGCCAAGTCTACTACCAAAATTTTCAAACATCATTCAAGTATTTAAGCACATTTGTTCAAAAACAATTTAGCAACAAGCATGAAAGCCTCTTTTATGCCCCCACATATAGACTAAAGTAGGTGATAAAGAAACTATCGATCTCGCAACCTAAAAATGCCAATTTGAGGTTTTAGCACTTAACAAATAACATCAATTCCTCAATTGATCATGTTAAAAACATACTAACACACTATAAAAATCCTCCCACCGATTTAATTCAAACTCTATCCTTGCCAAGTTTGATGCATTCTAAAAAAATAAAAAAAGTGAGCACAAATCAAGCAAAAATTTCAAACATTTATAGCAAAATTACACAAGCAGACATATAAAGTAATTAACCATATCAATGAACCCCTCCCCCACACTTATTTTGAACATTGTCCCTAATGTTCGACAAAGTAAGGCCAGATCATTCCTAACAAAAGCAATGAACAAGGCGACAAGTCCAAATTTCAATATTAAGCATAAAAATGAAGAGGGAAAACGTTAAAAAAGTTTCTCTTTTTTCCGCTTTGCTCGCTTTTGGTTGTTCCTTAAATGCATGGCTTCAATTTTAGGCACACGACAAGAAACATTAGTGGACACAAGTGCATTAACATAAATAAAAGTCATGCAAACATAGGAAGAAGGTATACACCACTCATTTATTCAATGCAACAAAACACAAAAGCATAAATTAAAGTATACTCATAATTTAACTTCATTGCGGACGTGAGGTAGTTTAAAGTCATTTCAGACGTGGATGATGGATGTATTTATGATACCAAATAGTCCTTATGAGTGGCTTTGCAATATCCTATATTTTTCCTCGATTTTATTTTTCCTCGATTGAATTTTCCGCTAGAAATTTTTTTTTCTTTAAATGATTTTTTGTTAATTTTTTAATCAAGGAAATATATTTTATTGGTTTTATAAAATTTGACATGATCAAATTTTGTTGATTTTATTGATTAAAATTATTATTTTCAATTTGTTTTAGTAAGGGAATATTTTATTAATTTTTATTAATTATTCCAAAAAAAAATTTCGTTAAATTTCAAAATTTTATTTTTGAAATTTGAAAGGTTAATTTTGAGTTTTAAATATTATTTAGGTGATTTGGAAGTGATTTATTAAGTGAAAAATTGATTGGAAATTGAAAAGAAAATCTGAAGAAAAGAGAGCCGGGTGACAGGTCGTCTGCATTGTTTAGGGAAACTACGCGTCGTTTTTGTCACTGTCGTCCGCATGAGAGGCTAGTCGTTTACGCATGTGCTTTGGGTCATAACTGAAATGGCACGTCATTCGCTACAATTGCTGCTGTTGTCCGAGCGTGTTTGTTGTCGTTCACATGTCTATTAGTTGGGCAAGGAAGGGACGATGTCGTTTTGTTCATTTGGGTTTTAAAACCCGACCAACTATCACTCGCAGTAACTCTCTTCTTCTTTTTCTTCACTCTTCTTCACTGACACCCGACACTCTCTCCGTGCTCTCCCTCTCTCCTTCGTTCCTCTTCCTTTCCCACACCAAGCTAAAGTAATTTCCTCATTCTCTCTCCTCTTTTCATGAATTTTTTCCATTATTTTTGTTGAAATTTGTGTGGGTTTGATTGAGGTTGAAAATGGATTTCTAGGGTTCGGGTTTCGTGATTTTGGTCAGATTTGAGCTGGGTTTTGTTGGGTAATGATGGATTGATGATGGAAAAACACGAATGTAGCTTAAAAATGAAAGATTGATGATTTATTGCTTGTGGATTAATTAGGTCCGAAAATGGGTCCGATGGTTTGGACTGATTATGATGTTCTGGATGCAAACCGTGGATAGATTTAGGTCCCAGGGGTTAATTTGCGTTGTTTGGAACGAGTACGAACATCGGGTTTCACTCGGTGCGAGGTTTAGGGAATTTTTGAAAATATTTTTTTCGTCGCAATGACTTAGCTGAAAGGAATTCTGATTTTTCTGAAATAATTGGAGGACTGGGTCTGAAATTTTACATGATGGTCAGATTTGTAATTTTGAAAAGATTTGTGCTAGATTTGTAATTTTTCAAAATACTGGTGCTTTTCAATTTTCAGAAATTTGAGGTTTTAATTATAAATTGAGTTATTTAGGTGATTTAATCTTAAATTCTAGAAGTTTTGGGATTGATTATTAATTTCTGAGGTCTTAGGGACCAAAGTGTAATTTTACAAGGTTCGGTGACCAAACCGTAATTTTACATGGATTTTGATTTTTCAGACGAGAGTGTTAGATCTTCGATCGAAATGATTTTTTGACCGTCGTTTGAGTGTCCAAATTTGCATGTGCACGCATTTCGGTACAGCCAGAGTACCAACATCGTATTTCGCTTTGTTCCTGATATAATTGTCTTTAGTATCTTTGTTCCAGTTTCTTGTTCGTGCCATCGGGACCAGCCACCAGTGGTGCGTGACTGAGTCATTCAACTTGGATATCCAGGTTAGTAAATGATAGCTTCAGACACATAGGATGTGTCTCTTCTACCTATATGTTTTTGTTGTGTTATCACCATAGAATGTAAACTGGAATAATTAAAGGTTTGGAAATCCTAAAATCTAGTCTATTTGAGGACTTGATTGATATGAAATTGTTATTGGAAAATTATTTGGGCTTTGAAAGAGAAATGATACTCTGTCTTTGAAAGATTTTACGATTTGGCGAAAGATGATTTGTTTTTTTAGAAATAATATAAATTCGTTATATTATATTCTTTTGCTACATTTTAGAAATAAATTCTGAACTTTGTTTTGGGTAAAACGTCTGACTGTTTTGCATAATCTGTTTTGTATGCTATGCCGTTGTGGATTTGTAAATTTTGAAATGAATACTTCATTTCTGGATTTGATAAATATTTTGAATTTCTGAAAAATCATACTATTATGTATGTATATTTTGGACTTCGATATATAAGTTATATCTTACATATCCCTTTGGTTTTGATATACCCGGTCGTATGACTGTTTGTTATTGGATTTAATTATACTATATGTATATGTTTTGGAGACGAAACACATACGATATGGGGTACGTAGCCTTTGGTATACCAATGATTGATATAACCCAGCTACTAGGGTTGTCGGTAGTCATGTTGCCCTGATCAGGCACATGATTTATTATTGATAGAGGCGGGTCCTCATCACATTTATTGGCTGGTCCACACCTATCGTGATTAATGGCAGAGTCCCTATCACGCTTGTTTTTGGTCCCTTATCCGCGATATTATATGTTTGAAAATAATATTATTATTATGAAAATAATATTATTATTATGATGTCTACATGGAAAAACTTTGATTCTAAAATTTCTAGCAAGGATAGAAATGTTTTAGAGCTCTCATCTGAGTTTTCCATAAAATTTTAAAAGGCTTTTTGACTTCTGAAGTATTTAGTACAACTTAAAAGGGTTTTATTTTGGAATCCCCGATAAGATAAAATGGTTTCTGAAAAGGGTTTGCTTTGTTCGAAAACACATTAGCTTTGATAAATTTGGAAATATTCTTAAAAGATTTTGGTTTACTTCCAGAACGTTTTCGTGTATGTTGTTTGCTTTGATTGCGAACGATTTCGAAACAATTTTTTGAATCGCTATTACGTATGTAGCGTGTATATATGTATATATATATATGTTGACTATATCTGCATGTGGTACTTTCAAACGGTTTTCAAAACAGTCTTTGTGAGGCACGCATGAGGCGTTTTAGAGTGTTGTCCCTCATTGGGTTTGACCCCTTCTTTTGTTTTGTCTTTGTTTACTTCTGTCTTTTTTTTTTTTTAATTTTGATCATTGGCATCTTTAGCTCAGTGAGGTGTTGTTTGGTTTGGCGGTGAGCGCCCTTTTGATCGGGCCCCGATTGTACGATTTGTGAGAGGCTCCACATCGGATTTTTGTAGGATTTGTTATTGTTTCGTTATTGTATCTGACATTTCAAATGTTTTTAAATTAAAATTATTTCTGCAATTTATATTATATATGTTTTGTTTTATTAAATAATATTTAAACCTTTATTTGGTTTTATTACTTAATTGAATATGATTTTGGGTAAAAGTTCTGTACTTTGAGGCTTTTATGAGATGGTCCAGACTCCCATAGGTGGTTCGCCTCGTACGCCGGTCATGGTCTCGGGAATGGGTCATGACAAAGGTGGTATCAGAGCTTTAGGTTCGTATTGTCTGGGTCGGTTGTGGAGCATGGATATTCTTGATTGAGTCAGTCTGATTTGCCTCCGTATACTCTTTTGAATTGTTATCTTGGCACTGTGGCAAAGACCAACATTCTGAATTGCATATATGCATTCTGATTGTCTGTTGCATTTATAGATATGGACTCGTACTCAGAGTCACCAGTTGGGGCTGTCGTTTAGGCCACCGAATATTTGGTAGCGGATCAGAGGGATTCGTGTTGTCGTATGGAGGTTGAGGCATCACCTCTTTTGTTGTAATCTCTGCATACGTTTTGTTTGGTCTTGCATGGCATTGCATATCATATCAGTTTAATTCCATTAGACCATATCTGTTGTACAGAGGTAGCAATACTTTGGTTAGAGTGGATTCGTTAGAGACAGTTTGGTCATTGGTTCCTTATTCTCTGAGGAGGATATTTTTTGATTTTGTAATTTGAGACGTGGTGATTCTCTAATTGCTTTGAGGTTAGAATATCTATAGTTGAGGTCGCATGATGTGGTTGGAGGTTACTTCAATGGAAATTTTGAGATTTATTATGTTGTGTGAACAAAGAGTTCATGCTGGTTTGGAATTGAATTGTTGTTGCATTCGATCTATTGTGGTTTGAAGAATTTGAGGAAACATCTGATTTGTTATTAGGTTTTAATCATGATTTGAGGTTTGATATTATGAAATAAATTGGTATGACAGAATCGTTGGGCGTGGATGAGCTTAACGGTAATGCTAAGTATAATATGTTTGCAGAAATAGCGGATTAGTCTGCCAATGATTAATGATAAGTTTTAGTGATAAATTTTTGGTGGTTTATTGGAATTGGATTTGTTAAGATCTGAGATCAATTTTCATGACAAGTATATTGTTAGTGTTAAACAGAGTAAAACAGTGCTTGGAGTACTAAAAGCTTTGAATTACTAAGAGAATGATTAATGGATCATTTTATGAATATGTCTGCCGGTAAGAGAGGTAATTTAATCATTTGTATTCAGGAGAAAATCATATTAATCAAGGAGATGTGTGATTATTGATTTGGGGACAATCCCTATGATGACTTCTTTGATTTCTTTGATATATTTGATGATTTTTGGGTAATGATCACCGATATGATCATTTCGATGTTGATAAAATCATTTGGGGTTAAAAGATAATAATGAGGAATTACAAACAACTTGGGGAAATAATTTGGAGTTGATTTGCAGTTTGACTTATGTGGTAAGTAATTATGATTTTTGAAATGATCTGGAAATCAATTATGAGTATGCGAATTAACTTGCTAGTTGGTTTGACTTGGATATGAGAATTGGATATGGATGATGTACGCATTAGAGCACCTATGATATTTTGTTGGTGACAAGGTGGTATCATTCTTTGGTGTTGTTTGAAGATGTGATATCTTTGTTTGTGACTAAGATTATATTCCTCGGTGTTCATTGATTTCAGATAAATCAATTTGATAATGTGATTCAATTTGAGTGATTTTTGTTAAAGAGATTTGGCTTTGCAGGATTTGATATTATTCTTTGCAAAAGAATGTGGAAATGATAGGTAGTTTCTTATGATTGTGATTTAAGAATTTGGGATGTAATTGAGTTTTAGGACTCAAGTTTGGAATATAAATATCATGCTTCGTTCATTTGTGAATGTATGAGATAATTGATAAGTTTGGTTTGAATCAATTTGATTCGGGGAATTTTGCAGTAGTGGATCGCTTCTGGAGTGCTTATGTTACGTTTACTTGTGACATTTGGATTTATTCCAATCTTTCTTGATCTCTGTAGTTGTAACCTGAGTTGTATATGTTCTTGCATATCTAACCATATGTTAAGAACTTTTCTTTTTGTAGCTTGAGTTGTAGTTTGATTTGCCCTTCTTTTCGGTATATGTGTTTTGTCAAGTATCAAAATTTCCTTTGCTTAATCTTTGAAAGTGTTTGAATTTGTAACTCTCGGCATTTGATCCTTTGAGCTTTGGAAAACTGTATCATTGTTATCTTATGCCTTCGTACATTCTAGTATTTCCAGAATCGTCCTATGTTTTGTTGAGATTGTCAGAACAAGTTCATTTGGATAACTTTTTAACGAGTTGTGCATAAGTATCTGTACTTATCCAATTCTGTTAATCTGAGAGTTTGTGCACTTTGTTCCTGCATATGTATTATTCGGTGTCTTCTATCTCCACATTCTGTCACTGGACTTTCTGCTTTTGTCTTTGCATACTCTATGTATGTTTATGCATATCTGGGTTCGAGTGAGCTTGAGCTCTGGTGGAATTATGGTTTGATAGCTTGTGATCTATCTATAGAACCTTGAGGTTATGATGTATCTTTGAGATAAGTGTGTTACAATTAAGGACTCTAAGGTTAAATACCATTGTGTCTCACGTTCTCTTGTGGAGAAGGTTGTCTTGCCTAGTGTTGTGCAGACACCCAATAAGGAAGTGTCATGTTATGCACCGAAAGGTCAATGAGTCAATGCCTAGAGTGAAGAAGAAGAGGCACAAGACTCGGCGGCGCAAGGCCAAGAAAAAGGAGCATGAGTTACCGCCACAAGCAAAATCCATAGGGATGTGTCATTTCATATGGCTCGTTAAGAACAAGGAGGCGAATCAGTGTGGCAACCAAGTGCAAAGAGTTGGTGCGAACACTTCACACAATGCGTACAAGCCGTCGTGATTGGTCTTAACTCATTAACGTCTAGCTTATGACGTTAAAGAAGCGCTTCTTGGGAGGCAACCCAAGTTTGGACGACCTTTGGTTTATTTTATTTCAGTTCATTTCATTTTGAGAATTTGTTTTTTTGTTTTTGTTTGTTAATTAGTTTGATGTGTTTTTTTTTTTAGTTTTGAAGGGACTCTCACAGGTTCGATGCAATTCCCGCCAAGACTCGTCTCTGGGGAATTTCAGGAAATTTTCAGAACTCTCTAATTTATTTCCTTCCTATTTGCTTTATGTGTTTTAATCCTTTGTGTTGGAATCCAAGACCACTTAGTGACATTCATAAGCATACAACGCAGTGGAAATAACAAAAAAATTTCATCTAGAATTCCACCAAGGATCCATGCATATCAACATATACAATTAGGGTTAGGATGTCTACCTTAGATCCAAAGCTCTTTTATG